>SJYC01140390.1:0-12042 GCA_006408675.1 Madoqua kirkii
GGGGCGGTGTGGGGGGAGCTTTTGCAGGCTCCATGTCACCTTCTCACTTAACATGGATATACAGCAGAAAATTCAGGAGCTCACTGTAAGTCCACAGCAAAAGGAATCACAGCTACTGATAAATACTTCAACCTCCCTGCATGCATGCTAAGTGATATCAGTTGTGTCTGACTCTCTGCAACTTCATGGACTGTAGCCTGCCAGGCTCCTCTGTTCATGGGATTCTCCAGGCAAGAATACTGGAGTGGGTAGCCATTTCCTTCTCCAGGGGATCTTCCCAACCCAGGGATCAAACCCCACATCTCTTACATCTCCTGTACTGGCCAGAACTTTCTTTACCACTAGCACCACCTGGGAAGCCCCCCCAACCCCCAGTCTCCCTTAACCTCTACAACAAATTAAGGTTCCCTGATGCCCGAAAGTTACAAATTTAGCTTCTTCAAATTCTCCCGTATAAACCTCCAAGAAGAACCATCTACTCCAGACTCTTGGAACCAGAAAATTCACCATCTACTGCAAACAGTGTCTGCTCTGTGGTCAGCAGCCACGGGCTGCCTGCCACACAAAAGCAGACTGAAGAATGGATGCTCCCTCCGGAGTCTCGTCCCGGTTGCAAATAATAAGTAACTGTATGAACGAGCAGATCCTTTAATAGGTTTGAATACTTGAGGGCTGAGTAATAATGCCCATCAGAAGCACTGCACATTATTTGCAGGCTCCGGGTTTTTTCCTTTCATCTCTGGAAACTTATTCAGAACCATGCGAGCTATTCCCTCACAATTTTAAGATGCAAGCAGCATCTGTTTCGACCATGTAATTGCAGTTGGCTCGTCTCTTCTGTTGTTGAGGCTTGTATTCAACGAGAGTCAAAAATCGGAGCTTTGCTGAGCGCTGACTGAGTAACCCCGAGCCTGGGAGAAGCTCAAAGGGACGGTGACAAGAGCCCTGGCTGAGAGTCAGCCAGCCTGAGAGGCCTGGAGGTTCAGGCAGGGCCAAGAACCAGCCACGGGAGCGCTAGCAATACCAGGATGTCTCTGGCCTCTGTTTTCCCAACGATGTAACGTTGGGAAAATTACAGGACTAGAAAATCTCTCACCCCTTCTAGATTCCTCTGATGGGAGGATATACAAAGGGAGAGAAGAACTACATTTTGCTTTGCTTTGAACAATGTTAAGGCACTGCCAACAGCCTTCAAAGACAGGGCTGTTTTTTGTTTGTTTAGTTTTAAGATTTTTTTGAGCTGGTCCATTTTAAAAAAATCTTTATTGAATTTGTTATACTAATGCTTCTGTCTTATGTTTTGGTTTTTTGGCCCCATGGCACGTGGGATCTTAGCTCCCCAACCAGGGATCGAACCCACAACACCCTGCATTAGAAGATGAAGTCTTAAGCACTGGACAGCCGGGGAAGTCCTGTGATAGATATTTTTATGACCACTTCAGATGACTTACCAGGTTCAAGCTTAAGATGAACAAGTTAGGGGATAGGAGGGAGGTTCCGGAGGGAGGGAAGTTTAAGACGGAGGGGATATAAGTATACAAATAGCTGACTCCATTGTACAGCAAAACCAACACAACATTATAAAGCAATTATACTCTAATAAAAAAATTTCTTTTTACGAATACGTTTAAGAAGCAAGATTCACACTCAGGTCTACCTACTCCAGGGTCTGTCCTTCCCCTAGAAGCCCTTCATGGTACAGCAATGACTGATTCCCTCTTCTCAAGAACTTACAATCCCCTTAAGGGAAATCAGCATTACAGATAAGAACCAATGAACAGCTATCAAGCAGAATAAAATGCAAATCAAACTCTGAAGCAGCGGTGATTACGATGACAGTGCTCACATCCCTATGAACCGGCACCCACAACACTCCAGCAGCGGGACCACATGCCCTTTGAGGGTCATTCAGGAAATCAGATCGTTTTCCGTGTGTCTGACTCCCACATATAAAGGGAAAACACCCCTGGGGAACACACAAAGTCTGCTAAGTATGTAGATTTATTGGGTAGCTCTTTCCTGTCTTCACTGGAGAGGAAAGTAATATTTTTCCTAAGTCACTGGCCCAGATATCTGAAGTGTGGCCTTTTAAAAACGTAACGTTCTTTCTATGTCAGCCTTGTTCACTGGTTAGCTTTCCAAAATGCACAACACTATTTCCTCACTTCCTAAACCTCATAAAGACTGTCTTTAACACGGAGGTCATAATGATGATCATTAATACCATCAGTCATTGTGTGGTGCCAGACAAACCGGTTTCACTCTCTAGACAGGAGTCCCCACAACGAAGCTGTGCTGAGTTACTGTCTGCTTTTTTGTCAACTTTCCTGGTGTCAGTGGGACATGGCCCTGGGATCATGAACACCTGATTCTGACTCTGGCTCAGCTACGGAGAGCAATGTGATCTCAGGCAGGTTATTTTTCCATTTTTTAAAACTGGGGTATAGTTGCTTTACAGTGTTGTGTTAGTTTCTGCCATGCACGGAAGTGAATCAGCTGTATGTATACATATATCGCTTCCTCTTGGACCTCCCTCCCACCCCATTCCAGTCCCCTCCGCCCCGCTGGTCACCACAGAGCACTGAGCTGAGCTCCCTGTGCTATATAGCAGGTTCCCACTGCTGCTGCTGCTGCTAAGTCGCTTCAGTCGTGTCCGACTCTGTGTAACCTCACAGACAGCAGCCCACCAGGCTCCCCACTCCCTGGGATTCTCCAGGCAAGAACACTGGAGTGGGTTGCCCTTTCCTTCTCCAATGCATGAAAGTGAAAAGTGAAAGTGAAGTCGCTCAGTCGTGTCTGACCCGCGACCCCATGGACTGCATCCCATCAGGCTCCTCCATCCATGGGATTTTCCAGGCAAGAGTACTGGAGTGGGGTGCCATTGCCTTCCCCAAGGTTCCCACTAGCTCTTTTATACATGGTAGTGTATATATGTCAATCTTAACCTCTCTATTCATCCCCCACTCTGTCCATACCGGTTCTCTACGGCTGCACCTCCATTCCTGCCCTGCAAATAGATTCATCTGTACTAGCTTTTAGGATTTCACATATACATGTTACTACGCAATTATTTGTTTTCCTCTTTCTGACTTACTTCACTCTGTATGACAGACTCTAGGTCCATCCACGTCACTGCAGATAACCCAATTTTGTTCCTTTTTATGGCTGATAATAGTCCATTGTAAATATGTACACATCACTACCCATTTCAGGCAGACTACTGAAATGCTATAAGAAATGGCAACCCACTCCAGCGTTCTTGCCTGAAAAATCCTATGGAGCCTGGGAGGCTACAGTTCACGGGGTCACAGAGTCAGACACGACTGGGTGCACACATACCTCTAAATGCTGCAGGATTCAGTTTCCTCCTGTTTCATGAGAACTGGGACTTAGACTTTCTTAATCCTTCAACTCCCTCCACACCGTAGTCTGTCTGCTTCCTTCCCTACATCTGCTCTGAAGACAGGTTTCGTTAAAGCTGCTCAAATCCAGAAATGCATCAAGTCAGAGGGCCCACAGCCTCTCTTCAGGAAATCAGAACAAGGGCAGTGGTGTCAGCTTATCAGGAGAGAGGAAAACAGAAAAGACGATTCCCTTGGTGGGGGGAGGAAACCGGGGGATGCCTGAAGTGACATCAGAAAGATTCCAAGAAACTACACAGTATCTTTAAGTGAAAAGGATGGGTTTTTAAAAATTTTTTAACTTTACAATATTGTATTGGTTTCTGCCACACATCAACATGGATCAGCCATAGGCATACATATGAGCCCTCCCTCTTGAGCCTCCCACCTTATCCCACCCCACTAGGTTATCACAGAGTACAGGTTTGAGCTCCCTGCGTTGTACAGCAAACTAAGAGGGAAGGTCTCTAAAATGTACTGCGTTCATGAGCTGTGTAAAAATTTTTTAATTGGAAAAAATAAAAAGCAGTGGAAGGAGAGACTGAGTACAGTGTGATCAAGGTGTCTGGCTCCCATGGCCCCAGCCTGTCACCCACTTGACCACATGATGATGCCATAAGGGAAAGTTGGGGGCTTCCCAGATGATGCTAAAGAAACTGCCTGCCAAAGCAGGAGACTTAAGAGACACGGGTTCAATCCCTGGGTCAGGAAGATCCCCTGGAGGTGGACAAGGCAACCCACTCCGGTATTCTTGCCTGGAGAATCCCATGGACAGAGGAGCCTGGCGGGCTATGGTCCTTGGGGTCACAAAGAGTCAAACACGACTGAAGCGACTTAGCACACACAGACAGGCGCAAGTAGAGAGGGGAAAAGTTTCTAAGAAAAACATGAAAAGGGCCCAAATGAACCCACCCAAATACAAAGCATCACAAGACAACATCAGGGATTGGTGTAAAAACAGGACACCTGGACATCCATTCCAGGGAGGGTGCTGTGTGCAAACTGACCATCTGGTTGCCTTGCCCCCAGAGGGCTGGTTAGGAGCCACCCACCCAAGCAGGAGGAGACTAGAGAGGGAGGAGGCACCCCTGCCAGCTCTATTCCCGCCTCTCAGCTTGGCCTGTGGGAAGTGCCACCATCACCCCATCGATCTCAGTTTTCTAACCTTCTTCACAAAGGAGGCTGGCCTTGAGACTGGGGTCAGGAGGGAAGGTAGATGCGGCCTGAGCTTCTCCACGCACAGCCTGGGAGATGGCAGGCCAACACATCGCTTAACGGCTGCAGGCCTCTCCTCTGTAAAATAGGGAGAAAAACCTGCCTCCCAGAGGGAGTCATGAAGAACGAAGGAGATAACGCACATAAAATGCTTAGTCTCAGGACTGGCACACAGCAGGATCCAATAAGTGATGGTAGCAGTGATGGAGGACGAGGAGAAGCAATGCAGGACGACCACTAGAGCAGCACGCAAACCCCTTTAATTGCCTAGACTTGCATCACTGAAACATACACATCACCATACATAAAACAGATAGCCAGTGGGAGTCTGATGTATGAAGCACCTGAAGCTCAAGACGACCTGGAAGGATGAGGTGGGGAGGGAGGTGGGAAAGGGGGTTCAGGAGGGAGGGGATATATATATGCCTATGCAGCCAATGTATGGCAAAAACCATTATAACATTGTAAAATCATTATCTTCCAATTAAAATTTTAAAAAAGAAAGTGAAAAGTGATAGTGATAGTTAGTTGCTTAGTCATGTCTGACTCTTTGAGACCCCATGGACTGTAGCCCACCAGGCTCCTCTGTCCGTAGAATTCTCCAGGTAAGAAAGAACCACTAGAGTGGGTTGCCATGCCCTTCTCCAGGGGATCTTCCCAACCCAGGGATCAAACACGGGTCTCCTGTACTGCAGGTGGATTCTCTATCCTCTGAGCCACCAGAGAAGCCCGTCGAGACTTTAAAAAGCTCCCAAAATGCAGGTGTTCCACAGTTCAGTCCACAAACCTGAGTGAGCAGTCTGTGCTTCTACGGGGTTCATACCTAACAAACACAGACTAATGCTTTGTCGCCCATTCCACCCATACTCCCCAAATTTCAGATCATTAGACCAGGGGTCCCCAACCTCCAGGATCAAATGCCTGATGATCTGTGGTGGAGCTGATGTAACAATAATAAAGTCCACAGTAAATGTAATGTGCTTCAATCATCCCCAAACCACAAACCACCCACCACCGCCACGCACCCTCCCCCATCTGTGGAAAAAGTGTCTTCCATGAAACTGGTCCTTGGTGCCAAAAAGACTGGGGACATTGCCTCAAACAGAGACCAAGCTGAACTGTATACTTTCACTAAGAAGAAAAGACTGATCAAGCAAGTTAGAAGAGCAAATAACACATCGGTGGTACTATTTCGATGCAAAAGGCACAGTCTTGAGCACACAGCAGCCCTTGTTTCTAATCAGAAGACAGTGTGGACACACATTTTTTCTGCCTCTTCATGGAGGTGCAGACTGAAATGCCCCCAGAAAGCCACATTTATTAGGCTGGTTTCTGTATGTTCAGAAATTAGTCTTTCTCTCCCCAAATACTAGGTTTGGCAGCGAATGGTCTTTATGCTGGGTCTCTCCTGGCGTGGGAACCCCACGTCAATTTACACTCATTCTATTCAATAAATCCACACAGAGCTTGGTTTCTTACACGCGTCTCATAACAAATATGGCAGTGAGGGCCTCTGCCAGGAAATCAACAGCAGTGCTTTTCCTAAAGTAGCATTCACAAAGACAAAATACCTTGTTTGTACACCCTGTGCCCCAACGGGCTTCGTCTGACACTGATTCACTCTGCTGGGAGTGTCACAGCAAAGAGCAACTTCTCAATATCTATAACAGGGCGCACAGGCTCTTGATGCTGGTCCCAAACACCGGCCCCCGCTCCCACCTGCCTCAGCGTGAGTAAACGCAGGTCCACTTGGCTGCACAGAGTCTGTTCTAGTGCTAGCTTCCTTACGAAATTCTAGAAACTGGGCTGTTTTTTCCCTCGACTTACCTATGCTAAAGAGGTAAGCTATGTCTCTAGGACTAGCTGCCGTGTTTTCAGCTGATGCTGTTTGAAACACAGAGCCTCATTATGTATAAATTAAGGCATATGTTTGCACCTAAGGTTCCCCTCTAGGATTTCTCAGAAAAGGCCCCGCAAAGAGGCCCAGAGCCCTCAACCCAAAACACAAGTACCAGCTCCTCACATACTATAAAAAAAAAAAAAAAAAAAGTACCATTGCACCCTATCATTGGGGATATATCCAAAACTCAGAGCAGAATCTCAAGAGTTACTTGTACACCCATGTTTATCGCAGCCACATTCACAACAGCCGTGAGATGGAAGTAACACAGATGTCCTTCAACAGATGAATGGATTAAAGAAAATATGGCATATACATAAAATAGAATGCTGTGTGTGGCAGTCACTCAGTCATGTCCCACTCTTTACAACCCCATGGACTGTAGCCTGCCAGACTCCTGTTCATGGAATTAATTCTCCAGGCAAGAATACTGAAGTGGGTTGCCATGCCTTTCTCCAAGGGATCTCCAAGGGTTCGATCAGGAATCGAACCTAGGTCTCCTGCGTTGCAGGCAGATTCTTTACCATTTGAGCTACCAAGGAAGCCGAAATAGAATGTAAAGCAGCCTTGGAAAAAAGGAAACCCTGTCCCATCGCTACAATATGGACAAGCCTCCCAGCCATTCTGCTAAGTGAAATGCAGTATAATTCTACTCATATGAACTATTTAAAGGAGACAAAAATCTCAGAAACAGAAAATAGGAAGGTGGTGACTGAGGGCTGGGAGGAGGGGAGAGGGGAAACTAGTGTTGAGTGGGTATAGAGTTTCAGTGTTGCAAGACAGAAAAGTTCTAGAGATCAGTTGCACAACAATGGGAAGAGACTTAACATGACTGAACTGCACTCTCAACAATGGTTCAGAGGGTAAACTTAATGTTACATGCTTTTCACCACAATACAGAGAAAAGTTATTGCGGTAGATGGTGGTGCAAAGACAAGCCCATCGAGCCTTCTTCCTTCATCCCCCACTCCTACTCCTTCCTCTTCGCACATCTAACAATATACCCTCTCGACCCAGGGCTCCCCCACACACTGTCTTACTTGGCACAGACCTCCATGCCCCATACCAGCTGGCTTGAGATTAAAATGGACCAAGTTAGGAAGTGCCAGAGAGTGCACAGCCTATTGTATCGAATTTCTTTGGCCTTTTATAGGGACGAACGCATGAACACAGCCAGTATGGGGCAGGGGCTCGAAAACCAAGAGGCCTGCATTACTCTGCCTTGGACACATATCAGCTGAAGCAAAACCATTTAGCTGTGTGGACCTCTTTGCTATAAAAGACACTGGCCCAGGTGATCTTTATAGCCTCCCAGCTCTGAGTCTCTAATTAATTAAATTGCTAGAGAACCTAGAGAGAACTTTAGAAGTCTCCTCAGTTGGAACTTCTCCAGTGATTCCTCAAGCCCGTTTATCTTTTACTCAACTCCATGTTTTTGCTTATTTTTAGACACAAAAGCAGTTTTTGAAAATGTCACCAAAATAAGAAAAATTATAAGGTCAAAATTCTACTGATAATAATTTTTGGACCAACAGCCTAGGGAGTACCCCAGGCCTCCCTGAGTCAACACAGTGACCCCACAGCCACATCATGCCAGCTTGTGGATGCAGCATTAAGTCACTCCTGGCACACAGGACAGAGAGGAAGGGGCGCTGACCACCTTCCATGCCTCACTGCAAGTCAGCCAACGTGACTGACACACACATCTAAGCCAGATGCCACGGTGGCCACAAGACACAAAGAGAAAATCACCACTCAACCCAAGGAGCTCAAGGTCCAGAGGGGAGTCTCCCAGAGAGTAAGAAAATAGAGAATTCATTTCCCTAAGAAAGCCAACCCATACAGAGAGCAGAGAAAGGGAGGGGACCAGGGAAGTTATCTGACTGTTTTTTCTATCTTATTCTGGAAGTCCTCCTTGAAAAGGCTGGGTCTGCTGGGTCATAAGTGTGATCCACTACAACTTGGCTGAACTTAGAACTCAACAGGTGACTTGAAGGTGAAGGCTGATGATGGAAAAGACAGCCTCTTCCTTCCTCCCATGCCTAGCAGTCAGCCACATGATCCTCTGATTAAAAAAAAAAAAGTCGACTTTTTATATAGTTAGTCCTTACATTTAAACAACCCCAGGGACTTCCCTGGTGGTCCAGTGGTTAAGACTCCACACTCCCAATGCAGGGGGCACGTGTTCCATCCTTGGTGGGGAAATAAAATCCCTTATGCCACACAGAAAGACCAAACAAACAAACAAACAAAAGCCCCCAAATGGTCGGGAATGGAAGTATTTATCTCTCATGATGAAAGTGCCCAGTGCAGACACACAGAGGGGCGCAGTCCTAGTCTGGGTGACCTTGGGCTGGTCCACCTGTCTTCTGCTGTAAACATGTGTCTGATAACTTCCCTAGAGTGCCAGGAAGATGCTTATAAAGTGCAAAAGAAACATGAGAGCCAATATCAGGCAGTCATCAGCAACCACCACCACACAAGCGATACATATAAAGGTGTCACTGACTGACTGATTCAGAAACTTTCACCCTGGAAATTCCACCGAAATCATACACTACTCTTTTTTCTAGCAGAACTGACACTGCTCAGAAGTAAACAGAGTACTTCCCCCTCTGGCTGCCTCTGGTCCGGCTCCTCCGTGCTCCATCACACCAGCTGCTGAGGAATTTACTTGCCTGCTGACCAGCTGCTCGTAGAGGATACAAGGCAGGGAGAAAGATTTCAGGAGCAGACAGGAGAGGTGAGGGAAAACCCTCCACCGAGAGCTTTCCATGCCACATGTCCTCAGGACATCAGAGCCATGAGCTCATCCTTTAAAGCTCCTGACATTCATTCTCTGCTCCACAGAAAACTTTATTGTTTACTGGACTCTAGGGGAAAAAAAAAAATCGCTGTACTAGTGGGTTCCCGGCAAACATTTTTTATCATGCAGTCATTGTACCACATCCCAGGGACTCAGGGAAACACCGCACACAATCACCAGAACATTTTCAGACGAGCTAGAATAATTCCAGTCCTTGATCTCCAGAGCTTCTTACTGGAACACTGCAAACTAAACAAACTCCATGAGAAAATGTACTTTCTGTGCGTCGTTTAAACATATGCACGGTCCAAGCAAGCAGTCGCAGACCGGTTCCATAAAGGACAATCCAAATTAAAAGTGATACTTTCACGACTAGGGAAGACCACTGGATCTGTTCTAACTACGGAGAAATACAGAAGTCAAGAAAAGAGGCTTTCGAAAAGAATGGAGAGGGTAAACGATAAGAGAAAATAAACCGTGGCTGCAATTTTTAGGTCACAGTTAAGGGACTGCGCTGTCTGGGTTTGGGATTGGTCCCCTCCGTGCGTGTAAGGAAGGAATTGCTGTAGTCTTCCACTGAGGTACCACGAGATGAGCCCCTCATTGGTATTTCTGCCTGCAGCCCGGAGCCCCTCAGAACGGCAGGCTTATGCAGTCTCTTTAGGAGAGCTAGCAAGCCACAAAACGGCTTGCTTTTCGTTGTCTCCACTCCAGAATCACTCTCCCATAGTTGTTCAAGTTCTCCTGAGGTCAGATTTATTGTTGTTGAGCTAAATACAATTTACAGATTTAATATCCTATTATTTAGTTACCTCTGTGTTATTAAGTATCAGATAGATTAGGCATACCCAAGGATTTTCCTAAACTCATAGAATCGAATTTATTCAGCAAAAGAAATTGGTTTTAAAGTATCAACCTACCTAAATTCTTTACTCTGACACCCTCTCCTCCGGAGACATACTGCTGTCCCCAGATAGCTACACAGAAACCCAAAAGTTCCACTAAGCGCTTTTTGTGCCAGGCAAAAACAAACCC
Organism: Madoqua kirkii; assembly: GCA_006408675.1. Lineage (NCBI taxonomy): Eukaryota > Metazoa > Chordata > Mammalia > Artiodactyla > Bovidae > Madoqua > Madoqua kirkii. The sequence continues at coordinate 10,358 of SJYC01140390.1, forward strand.
AACCCACCTTTTCAGTTCACATTAACCCTAATTCAAACCCCCTGAGAAATCGCGCCTGATAAGAAATACTAACACCTGAGTATAATTATGAAACCCTAATGAGCAAATATGAGAAAATGCTGAGTTTTCCTCTAAACAGATCCTATGTAAATGCCATTTAAAACAGAAGAGACGTTTCCCAAAATGCCCCACGGATGGAGTAAACTGGTTATTTGTTCATTGTCTCTGCAGGGTCCCCTCAATGAACATATTAACTGGGCCAAGCCACAAACAACTTCAGCAGCTTCAGCTTCTCACGGAAGAAGGCTTTTCCATCTGAGCACTGATGGAACAGTGAAATGAAAGTGCACACCCAACGCAGGGAAGGGAAAATTAACTGGGGGAGATGGACAAATCAGTGTGCCTCCTCACGGTGGCAAACTTTACAACAACTTTTTAGAAGCAACAAACCGCAGCACCACTAGCCTTTACATACATACATGTACATAAATGCTCACACACACCACTACTTGGAAGACAAGTACTGTGTTTGCAAACATCCTCCACCATCCTGCATTTACCAGACTGCAAACCTTGGCCAGAGACTGGGAGATTTCTACTCTTAGCTACCCTCTCTGCACTGTCAAAGTGAGAAGGTCATTCTGCCTGGTCACTTCAATCATTCTCCCTGCATCTCAGGAATTTTCTCCTTTTGGATTGCTCAACGTTCAGATGCCTACAAGAGTAAAATAACCATTCAGCAACTTTATTCACCTTGGTTTAAAAAAAAAAGAAAGAAAAGAAAGAAATTCATTGTGCAATGCCCAGGAAAAGCTGACAGCAGTACTGTCTCTCCGACAAGCGCTTGCAATTACAATGGGGCGGCGGGGGGGGGTGGTGGGGAGAGACTGTCTGACCAGACTCGCGGAACCTTAAAATAAAAGATTCCAACCCCGATGGAGCCGGAGAACTTTTTTTTTTTCCCCCTAAGGAGACCACCCCTCGGGAACAAAAGTTACATTTCGATCACATGTTGGAAGTAGGAGTAGGGAGCAGGCTTTTTTTTTTTTTTTTTTAAGCGCACTAATTACCAGGGTGTTTTGCAGACCTGAGGACCACTCGGGTTCCTCCTGACCGACTGTGACCGGCATTTCCTTGTCAAAAAGCAAAGGAGGTGGGGTGTGGGCGCAGGAGCCGACACGGGGCTCGGCGGGAGCGGGGAAGCAGCAAGGTTACACTAGAGGGTACGCCGCCGCCAAGAGCTGCATCTCCTTCCCCGGCGCCCCAAATAATTTCCTGCGAACAGAGCGACTGCAACAGCCCCCTCGGATCGGAGGAGCCCGGCACGATCAGCCGGGCCGGTGCAGCTCAAGGCTTTCCACCCCGGAGAGGGAGGGGGAGAAGATCTTTACCTTAATGCTACACTGAGCAGGAGTCTCAGACATGTCTCACAGCGAGAGAGATCAGGAAGTTCTCAGTTTTTTTTCCACTTTCCTTTCCTCTCCCCAACCCAGAAACGCTCCACGGCCAGCCGGACGCGGTCATTTAAGAAGTTTCTTGCAGCATCTCTCCCGGCGGCCGCCCCGGGGGGCCGCGAGCGCGCGGGGCGGGGCGGGGCGGGCCGGGCGCCGGCCGAGTCGCCGCGCGCGGGGTGGCGGGGGCGTGGGAGCGGGCGGCGCGGCGGCGGGGTCTGCAGGTCGCGGCGC
>SJYC01140392.1:0-16611 GCA_006408675.1 Madoqua kirkii
TGAATGTCTAATCTATATCCTACAAGAGTGATGAGGAGGGGGGAAAAGTGGGGAAGGATGAACAGTTAAGAACATGTGAAAGTGAATGTGCTTAATTTAAAAACATAGTCATTATAATAATATAGTTATATTTTTACAATGAAAATAATAACATTTTACAAACATAGACTGCAAAAAGAAACACCATCTACGTTATCTCTGGCACACTAGCGTTCCTTAACCCAGTGGGCATGCTTCTTTAAAAGGGTTCTGTCATAACTAGTAGGGTGGGAAAGAAGAGGAGGAATGTTTATGCTTATCCGAATAAGACAATGGTTTTTAAACCTTAAGAGTCCCTGCCAGGGATTTCCCTGGTGGTCCAGTGGTCAAGACTCCCTGCTCCCTATGCAGGGAGGCTAGGGAACTTAGATCCCACATGCCATGCAGTCTGGCCAAAAAATAATAATAATAATTTTTTTTTCAGTTGTTTAAAACAAAGTCACTGTGCAAAATGATCAGCTTCCCATAGGCCTGTCCAGCCATTTCTATTTTTAGCATTTTTCCGTCCTCTGTCATGTCTTTCCCCATCTAACCTTCAAACTATTGTATTCCATATGCCTTCTCCCCATGCCATCTTCATCTCTCTTACTAATGCCACCATATTATCAACGTCCAAGTTAATGAACCTCAAAATAATTTTTGACATGCTGCTCTCTTTTATGCCATAAATATTGCCTCTTCCCAAATCTGTTTCATTTTACAGATTCTCCTTAATCTTTCCAGAAGTAGCAACTCTTCAGGTTGGATTATTGCCACTCCCCTTTTTTCAACACCTAACTTCTATAGTTCATCTATAATCACTGCTGAATCTTCTATCTCTGCTCAGATCTCTTAGTTCATTACCCATTTCTATCCTCAAGCCTTGTCCCATGTTACTCAAGACTCCACCCACACACACAAGCTATGAAACTGTTTTCCGTCAAGTAGTACCTGAAGATCACCTTTTTCATAAATCCATCTCACACTGCATAGATGGAAGGTATCCAAAAGATAAGGAGTCAGAATGCTGGAGTGGATTTGTTTTGTGAGAACTGTACAGCTGTCCCTTAATTACGACTTGGGAGGGTTCAGAAGACACTCCCTTGCGTGAGGCTTTAAGTAGTGCACTGTTGAAGCAAACACCAGCATCCCTGTGGAGTTCTGTACTAGTCTTCCTCTGTGAGCCATTGAACTCACTGACAATGGTGAGATACTGCAGTGACAGGTGCTAAGTCACACGGCTTACCTATCTTTGTTGTTGTTCAGTTGCTTAGTTCTGTCTGACTCTTTCTGACTACATGGACTGCAGCACACGAGGCTTCCTTGTCCTTCACTGTCTCCAAGTTGGCTCAAGCTCACGTCCATTGAATTGGTGATGCCATCCAACCATCTCATCCTCTGTCATCCCCTTCTCCTGCCTTCAGTCTTTGCAGCATCAGGGTCTTTTCCAATGAATATTCAGGGTTGATTTCTTTTAGAATTGGCTGGTGTGATGTCTGTGCTGTCCAAGAGTCTTCTCCAGCACCGCAGCTTGAAAGCATCAATTCTTAGACATTTGGCCTTCTTTATGGTTCAACTCTCACATCCATACATGACTATTAGAAAACTCATAGCTTTGACTAGATGGACCTTTGTCAGAAAAGTGATGTCTATGCTTTTTAATACACTAGCTAGGTTTGTCATAGCTTTTCTTCCAAGGAGCAAGCATCTTTAATTTCATGGCTGTTGTCACCATCTGTAGAGATTTTGGAGCCCAAGAAAATGAAATCTGTCATTATTTCCATTTTCCCCCATCTATTTGCAATGAAGTGATGGGACTGAATGCCATGATCTTTTGTTTTTTGATTGTTGCGTTTTAAACCAGCTTTTACACTCTTTTCTGTCAACTTCATCAAGAGGCTCTTTAGTTCCTCTTCACTTTCTGCCATGAGGGTGGTGTCACCTACCAGAAAAAGAGAGGACATGGTTGTCATAATGGACAGCAGAACTAAACTGGTCATCAGAATGGTTTGCTCTTTGGTCCTGGCTAATTTATTGTGATATCCCTTGGACTGAAATAAATAGACAGCCTAATAAAGTCGCACTTATACACAGAAAAGCTCTAGGTCTAGAGTCAAAAATTGTGATTTGTGTCCCAGTAATAGACAGTGCTGGCTTATTCCCAGACTTGATTCGGTCCAGACTGAGTAGATACAGAGCCCCTTAAATTAAGGGGAAGCAGCTCTCCTTAAGAAAGAAACCTACACCGCCCTAAAATATGTACTATAAGCCTCTACCTACCCTGCCCCAGAGGCACTTGTAGCCACTTACCAGTATGGTTGTGCATTAGGGAAGGAGAAACAACCAGAATTGAGAGCAGTTACTGCACACTGTCTCTGAGTTAACACTGAGTCCTAGAAACTCAATAAGTGGAGTTTTGGCTTGAGCTCAATTCTTAGTGGGCTTAGTAGATACCTAAACCCACCCCTTGATTATTTTCCCAGTTCTGAAATGCAGAGTTGGAATTTCTATATTCACCAAATGGCAGGATCCGCATGTTGTTCCCCAAATTATGAAGTGAGGGATTTATGATCAAAAGACCAGAAAGTGTTTACAGAAACCAACACAGCATTATAAAGCAATTATTCTCCAATTAAAAATAAAAACTAAAGGCCAGAAAAAAGATATTCCTAGAATAACATTTTCTTGCCAAAATAACAAACTAAAGGTAATAGCACTCTTGGAGGAATTACGGAGACTGGGGCCACAATAAAAGTCTTAAAGGATGAAGAAGTCATGATTTCTGCTGTGTTCCCATTCATTTCACCTATTGGCTGTGAATGAGAGACAGGTCTTTGTGAATCCCAGTGGGTTATGGTGAACTTAATCAGGTCATGATTCCAAATGTATCTGCTTTTGCAAATGAGGTTTCTTTTTTGGAGCACATCAGTACCATCCTTGGTACCTATTATGCAGCACTTGACCTGGTGAATACTTTTTCTCTTACCTCTCATAGTAAGGACGACGAAGAATGGTTAGCTTTCACCTGGTAGGGGTGACAGTATACTTCACTGTCCTGTCTCAAGCCTTTATCAACACTACAGCCCTCGATCATCATTTAGTCTGAAAAGACATGGATTGCCTCTGCATGCCACAAAATATCACTTTGGTTCATTACAGTAGTGACAGCATATGGTCTGGACCTGATCAGCAGGAAGTAGCAACTATCCAGAGGGTGAAAATAAATTTCACAACAGCGTAGGGGCTTTCTACCTTAGTGACTACCCTCTCTGATCTGGGGCATGGTCATGATATCTCTATTAAGGGGAAGAATAAGCTGCTGGATCTAACCTTTCCCACTCCAGAGAAAGAAGCATTACTTCCACTGGCTTCCAGTTTTCAGTGGGACCCAGTGTAAAAGAAGACTCTGCAATAGACCCATGCTGTGTGGCTGCTCCTCTGCCCCTTGAGCCCTTTGATCCAGAAGACCCACTGAAATTTGAAAGACCCGTGACAAAACCCAGGAAACCACTGGGCTGGGCACACACAGCAGTGCTCCAGTGTGAGTGGAAGTATATACAGGTTTGGGCACAAGCAGGTCCCAGAGGCACAAGGAAGTTGCCTGAGCTACTGGCTCAGATTCCTATTGTTCTTACTCCTGTTAAACTGCCTCCTATCTTTCAACCCACACCTACAGCGTCATTGGAAGTTCTCTGTGTCCACTATGCTAACGAAGACAAAGTTCAGGCCTGTTTGCAGGTGGTTTTCAGTCAACATTCTGGCATCAGCTGAGAGTGGACAACTGTGGCCATACTGCCGCACTCTGGAGTGGCTCTAAAGGACAGTGGTCACAAAAAACCCCTCCAGTGGTCAGAACTGGAAATGGACTTACCTTTTTTGTTTGCCAAGCTTTGGGGAAAATCACTGATTGTGGACTTACAAAATGCCCTCTTCATCCTCAGAGTATTCCATACAGCATCATTTCTGGACAGGAAGTTGATTCTGTATCAAGTAAATGACAGCAACCCACCCAATGGCTCAGCAGTAAAGAATCCACGTACAATGCAGGAGACCCAGGAGACACGGGTTTGATCCCTGAGTCAGGAAGATCCCCCGGAGGAAGAGATGACAACCTACTCCAGTATTCTTGCCTGGAGAATCCCATGGACAGAGGAAGCTAATGGGCTACAGTCACGACTGACTGAACACACACAGATGACGGCAATGGGCTTGAGCTTATGGAATTCACTGAGCTATGGTGTTCCCGTTACTGTGAAGCAACTAGCTTGCTAGGATAGTGAGATGGCCCTTTGGAGACTCAGCTGTGGTTCAGCTGGGTGGCACCACTGTGCAAGGGTGGAGTAAATTCTTCTAGTGTATATGCACTAAGCAAGCAGCCACCCTGTGGTGCTTCTCTCCATGCCAAGAATCAAGCGGTAGAAATGGAACTGGCTGCTTTTATTCAGAACTCCAGAGGTCCACTAGTAAAAATGATGCTTCCTATCCTCTGAGTGGGGTGCTCTGTTGGTTTAGAAGTCTTAGTTCCCAAGGAAGTGTGTTTTCACCATAGACGTGGCAATGCCTCTACCAAAGTGGAAGCTGAGACTGTAACCTGGACAGTTTGAGTTTCTCATGCCACTGAACCAACCAGCAGGAGGGAAAAAAATAATGGGCTTAATATATATTAGCTAGTGTAACTGATCTGGATCCTCAAGGGGAAATTGGGTTGCTACCACACAATGGGGGCAGGGTGGAGTAACAATGGATCCTCTGGGAATACCTCTTCATATTCATAGGCACCGTGGAAAAAGTTGACAGAAAACTGTGTTCTTGGTCTTGTCTGACTCTTTGCAACCCCATGGACTGTAGCCCGCCAGGCTCTTCAATCCATGGGATTCTCCACGCAAGAATACTGGAGTGGGTTGCCATTTCCTCCTCCAGAGGATCTTCTCCATACAGGGATCGAAGCCATGTGTCTTGTGTCTCCTCACTGGCAGGTGGATTCTTTACCACTGAGCACCTGGGAAGCCTGATAGGAAACAACAACCCAATACAGCGGGACTGCAAAGGCTACAGATGCTTGGGAATTAAAATTTGGGTGATGCCCCGGGGAAGCTGAGATGCTTCCTGAATGCAGAGACTACTAACTGGATAGTGGGGAAAGGAGATTTACAAATATTAATTATCAGGTGACCAATTGCAGAAATGAGGATGGTAGTATTGAGTGTATTTTCTTTTTGGTATGAATGTGTGGGGGTGAGGGGAGCTGTTGCCTGTGTCTGCAAGACACACACACGGCTTATTTGCTTCTTTTTTCCTCTCCCATTGCTCTACCATCTAACATACAATATTAACTTAACACCTTAGTATTTAAGGATATTAAAGGATGAGTGAGGTCCTGCTGTAGGACTATCACTGAAAAGTGGATCTCATGTGTGGATCATCTGGGGGAGATGGTAAGTGCCTTTGCAGTTGCGTGAGGGTAGTTGCATCTTAAGTGGAAGCATGATTTTGCTGGTATCCATATTTAGAAGTGGTTAAAGGAAGATGCACAGCTGCCAGATTAAGAAATGGTGGACTACTCTAAATGATGCTGTTTTCCAGAATCCCCTTTCCCTTCTGGTTCTGAATTCATGTCGGCCATAGGAATACCTGCAGGAAACTGGAAGACAGAGTGGAAGTCGTGGTCACAGCTTTCAGAGGTTTGTTGCAGTCAAGTGTGGTGATGGTTAGGTTCAGAGGTCACCATGGGATTGCAGTGAGTCCTCACTCCTGAATCCCATGACCAGCCCACAGATTGCTCCACAAGCTCCCTTCCAGAGGCTCACTTGGGCATCTGAATATGATTGATCTCCTGGATTTCTCTGCAAGCCTTGTCCACCTGCACCAGTGTTTCCAGCTGATTGATCATTGACTGCTTACCGGTATAATCACGTAGGAAAAGATTGATAAATGCTTGATTTTCCCCCCCTCTACTTACCTATTCTCAATATAACGAATGGTCCTCCATTGTCTTCCCAAGGTGACCCACTAGACTCTCTCCGCCCAAGTATCTAAACTCTTGGATTTAAACACATCTGGCCTGTTTAAAAGCACTGCAATAGTGCCCTTACTGAGGTCCTAATTGTTCATCCTTGGCCATCTATCAAATTCTAATATATAACAGTTTCATTATCATTTACTGCAGAGTATTCTAAAATTTCCATTATCATTTCTCCTTTCACACATACATTATTTTCAACTCTGGTTTCTTTTTCATTTTTTAAAAGCATAGACTTTTTAAACTTAATTTATTTTTTAATTGATATCTTAATAGCATTCCAGTTCAAAGATGGTCATTGCTTGATGCTGATATTTGGAATTTGTTGAGATTATTTATGTCCAGTCACAGTGGACTACAGATTTTTTCTATAAAAAGTCATGTAGTAACTACTTTAAGCTTTGTGAGGCATATTCTCTCTTCACCTTATCAAGTTTTACTTTTATAATTTGATACTGTTGTAGTAGGTGCACATAAGTTTGGAATTTTTATATCTTCCTAGTGAATTGGGCTTTTAAAAAATTATTACATATCCCCCTTTATATTGATACTTAATAATTTTTTGCCAAGAGAATAGCAAATATCCACTTCTAACAACACAAGAGAAGACTCAAAGCATGGACCAGACTCTAAACATCACCAGATGGTCAACAGTGAAATCTGATTATATTCTTTGCAGCCAAAGATGGAGAAGCTCTATACAGTCAGCAAAAACAAGACCAGGAGCTGACTGTGGCTCAGATCACGAACTCCTTATTGCCAAATTCAGACTTAAATTGAAGAAAGTAGGGGAAACCACTAGACCATTCAGGTATGACCTAAATCAAATTCCTTACAATTATACAGTGGAAGTGACAAATAGATTTAAGGAATTAGATCTGATAGAGTGCCTGGAGAACTATGGACAGAGGTTTGTGACATTGTACAGGAGGAAGTGATCCCCAATCCCCAAGAAAAAGAAATGCAAAAAGGCAAAATGGTTGTCTGAGGAGCCCTCACAAATAGCTGAGAAAAGAGGAGAAGCGAAAGGCAAAGGAATAAAGGAAAGATACACCCATTTGGAAACAGAGTCCCAAAGAATAGCAAGGAGAGATAAGAAAGCTTTCCTCAGTGACCAGTGCAAAGAAATACAGGAAAACAGTAGATTGGGAAAGACTAGAGATCACTTCAAGAAAATCAGAGATATCAATGGAACATTTCAGGCAAAGATGGGCACAATAAAGAACCTAACAGAAGGAGAAGATATTGAGAAGAGGTGGCAAGAGTACACAGGAGAACAATATAAAAAAAAAGATCTTCATGACCCGAAAACCATGATGGTGTGATCACTCACCTAGAGACAGACATCCTGGAACTCGAAGTCAAGTGGGCCTTAGGAAGCATCACTACAAACAAAGCTAGTAGAGGTGATGAAATTCCAGTTGAGCAATTTCAAATCCTAAAAGATGATGCTATGAAAGTGCTGCACTCAATATGCCAGCAAATGTGGAAAACTCAGCAGTCAGCACAGGACTGGAAAAGATCAGTTTTCATTCCAATCCCAAAAGCAATGCCAAAGAATGTTGAAACTACTGCACAATCTCATTCATCTCACATGCTAGCAAAGTAATGCTCAAATTTCTCCAAGCTAGGCTTCAACAGTATGTGAACCAGCTTCAAGCTGGTTTTAGAAAAGGCAAAGGAACCAGAGATCAAATTGCTAACATCTGTTGGGTAACCAAAAAAGCACGAGAGTTCCAGAAAAACATCTACCTCTGCTTTATTGACTATGCCAAAACCTTTGACTGTGTGGATCACAACAAACTGTGGAAAATTCTGAAAGAGATGGGAATACCAGATCACCTGACTTGCATCCTGAGAAATCTGTATGCAGGTCAAGAAGCAAAAGTTAGAACTGGATACGGAACAACAGACTGGTTCCAAATTGGGAAAGAAGTACATCAAGGCTGTATACTGTCACCCTGCTTTTAACTTACATGCAGAGTACATCATGAGAAATGCTAGCTGGATGAAGCACAAGCTGGAATCTAGATTGTTGGGAGAAATATAAATAACTTTATATATGCAGATGACACCACCCTTATGGCAAAAAGCGAAGAACTAAAGAACCTCTTGATGAAAGTGAAAGAGGAGAGGGAAAAAGTTGGCTTAAAACTGAACATTACGAAAACTAAGATCATGGCATTTGGTCCCATCACTTCATGGCAAATAGATGGGGAAACAGTTAAGACTTTATTTTCGGGGGCTCCAAAATCACCGCAGATGGTGATTGAAGCCATGAAATTAAAAGATGCTTGCTTCTTAGACGAAAAGCTATGACTAAGCTAGACAGCATATTAAAAAGCAGAGACACTACTTTGCCAACAAAGGCCCGTCTAGTCAAGGCTATGGTTTTTCCAGTAGTCATGTATGTGAGAGTTGGACTATAAAGAAAGCTGAATGCTGAAGAACTGATGCTTTTGAACTGTGGTGTTGGAGAAGACTCTTGAGAGTCCTTTGGACTGCAGGGAGAGCCAACCAGTCCATCCTAAAGGAAATCAGTCCTGAGTATTCACTGGAAGGACTGATGCGGAAGCCGAAACTCCAATACTTTGGCCACCTCATGTGAAAAACTGACTCATTGGAAAAGATCTGATGCTAGGAAAGACTGAAGGCAGGAGGAGAAAGGGAACAACAGAGGATGAGATATTTGTATGGCATCACTGATTGAATGAACATGAGTTTGAGCAAGCTCTGGGAGTTGGTGATTGACAGGGGACGCCTGGCGTGCTGCAGTCCTTGGAGTTGCAAAGACTTGTACACGACTGAGCAACTGAACTGAAATGAATAATTTTTAATCTTTATATTTCTAGTAAAAATATAGCCATATCTGTTAAATATCTTCCTGTTTTATCCTTTTTTGCCTTTTTATTTTTAGGCTTTATTTATTCTAACATTTTTGATGGATCTCTTCTAAACATCATTTAAGCAGATTTTAAAAACAATCCCTTCTGACATTACCTGTTTTTTTGGTTATGTAGGCGTACTCAGTCATGTTTGACCCTTTGCGACCCCATGGACTGTAGCCTGCTAGGCTCCTCTGTTCATGAAATTTCCCAGGCAAGAATACTGGAGTAGGTTGCCATTTCCTCTTCTACGGGATCTTCCCAACCAAGGGACCAAACCTGAATCTCTTATGTCTCCTCTTGGCAGGCAAATTCTTTACCACTGTGCCACCTGGGGAGCCCTGCTTTTTCACTCATGAGTATACTCCATTTGTGTATTGTAATTATAGATTTCTCTAAACTTGTTTATACCATGTTGTTTTAAATTCCTATTTGTCCCATTTTTTCTGTTTTTTGTTTTTTTTTTTTCTTTTATGGGAAAGATGGTCATGATTGGCAAACATTTCTTATGCTTACCCATATGAACATTTAAGTTTGGGGAGGCAAAGTGAGTAATCCTGAACAACAGGGGTGCAAGTGACATATCACCTTCCATTCAAAGCTGGAAGGGCCAGAGTTTTCCATGTGTTCTTTTATCCAGCTGCAACAACTTACAACATGCCATATGGCAAAACCTTCATCCACCAAGCCCTTCAGTAACTAGAGAGCAGGGTCTCCTTCCAATCTGCATTCCTGTGCAGTACGAGAGAGAAAATCAATCTCATTTGTGTTACATCAGTGAGATAGTCAAGCTGATTTATCATCATAGCATAAGATAGCCTACTGTGATTAATATGTCATTTAAAAATCTTTGCAATGATTGTATTTTTTTCCCATGTCCCCTCTTGATTTGGATCTAGTTATTTTGTATTTGTGTGTGTATGCAGGGGTTGGGGAGTGAGTTTTGAAGATTTCCATTACTGTTTGATAGCCCAGCAAGACATGGTTTACTCAGGATATAATTGCTTTTATTTGTATTGCTGGATCCTTCAGAATGTGTGGCGCACCACACTCCTGCAAGTAGAATCACATCCTTTTTCTTTTTAATATGCAGATGCTGGTGGCAGTGGTTTAGTTGCCAAGTTGTATCCAATTCTTGTGACCCGAAATACACAGATGTTCACCACTAATCTTCTGTCACACATGACAGGCTCATAGCCCCCACGCCAAAATTCTTTGGCCAGATGTGTTTCTGAGTTCAGATCTTTTGGATTTAGAAAGGTAATACAGTATACTTCTGAATCAAACATCTAAATACTTCAGCAGTCAAACATGTGAATGTTCAGAATAAATAGGATAAATACAAATAATCAAGTAGCCTCCAGTAGTTCATATCAGATTCTGCCACCAAATTAGTTTTAAAAAATAGTTTTTCATGGTTTTCTGGAATTACGAATAAGAGATTCTTGATTCTTGTTTCCTTAAATAGGCTACAAAGTAATCAATTATTATTTTGTCAGTGGCATTCTAGTTCTAAGGATAAATTCTGGCCATTTTAGGTAGAATTACTACTGTCTTCCAAGGCTCTTTAGCAACAATGTGTTTCATATATACAATGTGCCCTGGTGCACAGCTTGTGGAATCTTAGTTCCTCAAACAGGGATTGAACCCAGGTCCTTGTCAGTGAAAGTGTGCAGTTCAAACCCTTGAACCACTAGGGAATTCCCTCACACTGGTTTTTAATAGCAGTATCAAAGTCACCAAGTGGAGGCCATTTCCTGATGACCTATTTCAGCAACATGTTTTCCAATTATACATTTTAATTTTGAATACAAAATTTCAAGGATATTATTACATCAACATGCTTTCACAGCAGATCAATGTAGAATAGTGTAAAGATATAGAAGCTATAACATATATATCTATATTTGAAGCAAGGAGATCCAACCAGTCCATTCTGAAGGAGATCAACCCTGGGATTTCTTTGGAAGGAATGATGCTAAAGCTGAAACTCCAGTACTTTAGTCACCTCATGCGAAGAGTCGACTCATTGGAAAAGACTCTGATGCTGGGAGGGATTGGGGGGCAGGAGGAAAAGGGGATGACAGAGGATGAGATGGCTGGATGGCATCACCGACTTGATGGATGTGAGTCTGAGTGAATTCTGGGAGATGGTGATGGACAGGGAGACCTGGCGTGCTGCAGTCCATGGAGTCGCAGAGTTGGACACGACTGAGCGACTGAACTGAACTGAACTAAACTATGTTATGGAGTAGAAAGTTATGGACAGTGTCAATTATAGCAAGGAATTATAGCAAGGAATTTTAGAAGGAATCATAGAGGCTTCTTACCTTGGCCTTCTATCTGATATAAGAATCCCATCCTGAAGATTTCCCAGTAGATAATCACTGCTCTTTTCTGCAACAAATGAGTTTACTACTTTCAAAGGCATGCCTCCACATTGCTTAATTGTTAAAACTAACACATAGGTCATTTTCCTCTGTACTAAAAAGCTGGTTACTCTTACCCACAATCCACCTAGGACATACACAACATTTTGTTTTCTGCAGGATAAATATATCCAGTTCCTCAAAATATGCAAGGATCAAAGTGTTCAAACTGCAAATTTCAGAACTAATATCTAAGAGTAGAGGTGACAATATGACAGCTTAAAACTGATAGCAAGAAAGAATTTTCTAAATTGAGTTGTTCAAGAATGAAGCATATTTCTCTCCAATATGGGGAAAACCTCATTTTTGATGGTAATAAAACAGAATGGAGACCATTTGATCTAAAAAAGAAATTTCTGCCACGAGACAGAAGCATAACCTGCTGACCTCTAAGCTTCTCTTTAGTTCCAAATTGCATGATTCTTTGATTCCAAATAGAACGTTGGAAAATAATGAAACAAAAATGAAACAAATGTTGGGAAATAATGAAACAAAACTTCTTTTCCATTCTTCTTCCTTCCTCCCTTAATGAATAATTAACCACACATTAAATCATCTTTCCTAAGAAAGTTCTGAGTTTTTAATATCCAGCTGTGTTTTAGTCAGTTTGAACCTAAAGGGCAATTTTTACAAAATTCCTGGCAGAGTTACCAAATATTGATTTGAGGTTGCCAGTAGAATGTGTGTCTTGTTCTAATCCATAGTAAAGTAAAATTTCATAAACTCAGACTCAAAAGAACACTTTTTATATTTCAGACTGGTATAGTGTGACTGCTAGTGAGGATGACTTCTTGTTTTTTGACTGTGCCATGGTATCAGTTCAGTTCAGTCGCTCAGTCATGTCTGACTCTTTGCAACCCCATGAATCACAGCACGCCAGGCCTCCCTGTTCATCACCATCTCCTGGAGTTCACTCAGACTCACGTCCATCGAGTCCATGATGCCATCCAGCCATCTCATCCTCTCTCGTCCCCTTCTCCTCCTGCCCCCAATCCCTCCCAGCATCAGAGTCTTTTCCAATGAGTTAACTCGTCGCATGAGTTCATCTGCATATCTGAGGTTATTGATATTTCTCCCGGCAATCTTGATTCCAGCTTGTGTTTCTTCCAGTCCAGCGTTTCTCATGATGTACTCTGCACAGAAGTTAAGCAGGGTGACAATATACAGCCTTGATGTTCTCCTTTTCCTATTTGCAACCAGTCTGTTGTTCCATGTCCAGTACTAACTATTGCTTCCTGACTTGCATACAGATTTCTCAAGAGGCAGGTTAGGTGGTCTGGCATTCCCATCTCTTTCAGAATTTTTCACACTTTATTGTGATCCACACAGTCAAAGGCTTTGGTATAGTCAATAAAGCAGAAATAGATGTTTTTCTGGAACTCTCTTGCTTTTTCCATGATCCAGCAGATGTTGGCAATTTGATCTCTGGTTCCTCTGCCTTTTCTAAAACCAGCTTGAACATCAGGGAGTTCACGAGTTCACCTATTGCTGAAGCCTGGCTTGGAGAATTTTGAGCATTACTTTACTAGCATGTGAGATGACTGTAATTGTGCAGTAATTTGAGCATTCTTTGGCATTACCTTTCTTTGGAATTGGAATGAAAACTGACCTTTTCCAGTCCTGTGGCCACTGCTGAGTTTTCCAAATTTGCTGGCATATTGAGTGCGGCACTTTCACAGCATCATCTTTCAGGATTTGAAACAGCTCAACTGGAATTCCATCACCTCCACTAGCTTTGTTCATAGTGATGCTTTCTAAGGCCCACTTGACTTCAGATTCCAAGATGTCAGGCTCTAGATTAGTGATCACATCATGATGATTATCTGTGTCATGAAGATCTCCTTTGTACAGTTCTTCCTTGTATTCCGTGCCATGGTATATGGGATCTTAATTCCTCAATTAGGGATTGAACCCACGCCTCCTACAATGGAAGCACAGAGTCTTAACCACTGGACAACCTGGAAGTCCCAAGTATGACTCTTTTGTCATGTGATAAGTAATTGCTGTGTTGTTGAAAATACTTTTAGCAAATTTTAAATTTTTTGAAAAGGTTTGAAATATTGTTAGCAAAGACAGACATAGTACAGTATACTTAAAGTTTCATGGAAGGGCATCTCGCAGGGGAAGAACTACTATACACAAATCTCATTAAACTCTAAATAAAATTCTAGAGAAGCCTTCTTACATGACATGATCTGGACTGGGTATTGGTTAATGTTGGATTAATTGGAAAATGGATTAAAACAGCACACAGGTTTCTTAAACACGTGTTTTACCTGAAAATATATAAATAGATGAGAATTCCCTGGCAGTCTAGTGGTTGGGACCCTGTGCTTTCACTGCCAAGGGTGCTGGTTCAATACCTGGTTGGGGAACTAAGATCCTACAAGTCATGTGATGCAGCCAAAAATAAAATAAAAGAAAATAAAATAAAACACATAAATAGGGGTTTCAGATTGAGCTGGCAAAGTAGGAGGAGGTAGAGCTCACCTCCTCCCACATTGAAAATTCATCTACATATGGAAGAATTCTCACTGAAAACTAACCAGAGAATGGCAAAAAGACTTATGGGGCACCAAGGCTGTAAGAAAGATCCACATGTAACTGGGTAGGAAAGGAAGAGAAGCTTCGAGGTCAGAACCTGTGCCCCTGGGAGGGGGGTGGAGAGGAAGAGGACACGCCCTGGGGAGGGAGAGGTCTGAGCCACACTGGACTCCACAGTCGTGGGGTCCTAGGCAGGGAAGACTAGCCCACTTGCCTGACTGGAGGAACTCTGAGACTAACAAAAGTCTGTGAGAAGGCTGAACTCCACTTGCAAGGAGTGTTTGCATGCTGCCTTTGCCTCCAGAGCAGGAGGAGAGAGGTCTGCTCCAGTGGCTGCTGGGCTTCCATGACCTCTATCAGCACACCTGGCCATGGGTGAGCAAATCCTCTGCTCCCACTCACTCCATGTAATGGCATGGCGATGGATCTAGGACGCTGGGGGAAGACTCAGCTGCAGGACACAAAGGCAACCTCACCTGGCGGAGGAGCCCAGATCGGGTGGCACCCACTGTTGTCTCTTACTCAGGCAGGGCCTCTGCAGCAGCCCAGACCTCTGATGATGGCTGCTCCATCGCAGCTCACCTCCTAGTACATGCTGAGGGTCCACGCCGGCTGGCCAGCTCTGTGGAGGGATTTCACAACCAGGAAGGAGGGTGGAGGTGGGGCAGCAACTGACTGTGAACGACAAAGGAGACTTGCTCTGAGCAGAGCCATGGGCACCCGCACAGGCAGGACACTGGACCTCTGCTCGGGACCAGCATGAGCCGAGAATCCATATGGGCCCCACTCAGGCAAAGGTCCAGGCGTGGGGACAGGGGAATGGATCAGAGCCAGCTGAGTCCAAACTTAAGGGTCTCTGCTCTAAAGACTCCACGTAAAAACCACTAGAACTGATACACAAATTCAACAGAAAACAGGATACAAGATTAACGTAATGATGGCTGAGTGCCTCTGCTGTTCTCATGGAACTGTCACAACATTGTTGACTGGCTATATCCCAGTACAAGATGTTTTTGGTGTTAAAATATAATAAATAAAATTAAAAAAAAACAATAACATACAGAAATTGGTTTCATTCCTTTACACTAACAATGAGATATCAGGGAGTGTAAATAAATAACCTCCTTTAAAATCACATCAAAGAAAATAAAAATACTTAAGAATAAACCACACTAAGAAGTTGAAAGGCTTACATGCTGAGAATCAAAACATTAATAAAAGAGACTGAAGATAATTCAAAGAAATGGAAAGCTATCCCATGCTCTTGGACAGGAAGAATTAATCCTTTTTAAATGGACATATTACTTAAAGCAATCTACAGGTTTAATGAGATCTCTATAAAATTACCCATAATATTTTTCATACAACTAGAACAAATCATCATAGACTTTATATAGAATCACAAAAGACCCAGAATTGCCAAAGCCATCCTGAGGAAAAAGAACAGAGCAGGATGCATTACCCTCCCAGACTCAGACAACACTACAAAGCTACAGTGAGCAAAATAGGGTGGTACTGGCAACAAAAACAGACATAGATCAGTGGAACATAATAGCCTGAAAATAAGCCCACACACCTAAAGGTCAATTAAGCTTTGACAAAGAGGCAAGAATATACAATATACAATACACTTCAGCACGTGGTGTTGGGACAGGTGGACCGCCACATGCAAATCAACGAAGTGAGAACACACCCTCACACCATATACAAAAATAAACTCAAAATAGTTAAAGACTTAAATATAAGACATGACACCAGAAAATACCTATGTATGAGACAGAAAAGCTACAAGTATATATTGTATAACACAGGGAATTATAGTCTTTATCTTGTAGTATCTTTTAATGCAGTACAAACTGTAAAAATATTGAGTCACTGTTGTATGCCTGAAATTAATATAATAATGTAGTCAACCATACTTCAAGTTAAAAAAATTGAATATATGTTTTCTGATATAGGGGTAAAGTTTTTAAGTTTTACTATTTTTTGTTTGTTAATGTGGGTCTGAGGACTGCAGTGACACCTTTCTTTCATAAACTCTGCCCATAATTCGTGTTTTGTTATTTCTTGCTTGACTTTCTCTCAAGTGAATCAAGGACTTCTAATCACATGTAAAGTAATTCAAACCTAGAATGGTAAACTTTGCATTTTTCTTTTGGCAATTGTTTATAGCTGCCCCTCACAACTCTTTCCAATACTCACCTCTTTCCAATCTTTCCAAAGTATCAAACTTGGTTTTCCCAGAAACTGCAGTTCTGTTTTTCATGCTGTCATCAGTATTTTCAGTATTTAATTAATTTGGGTAATTAAAACAACAAGTACTATGAGTAGAAACCAGTCTGGTAACAAATGGGGGTGCTTGATATACATATAACATAACAACATACTGGAGGGCTTCTACCAGCTGCTGGCAAGGACGTGCCACCAACACTTGTCAGTATGTTTAACAGAAGGAGCAAGAAGCCTGGCTTAATCTGAGGATTATGTTAAGAGGACCTTCTTTAAAATACTTCGAACATAGGCTAAACACTCTTCGACATAAATCACAGCAGGATCCTCTGTGATCCACCTCCCAGAATACTGGAAATAAAAGCAAAAATGAACAAATGGGATCTAATTAAAATTAAAAGCTTCTGCACAACAAAGGAAACTATAAGCAAGGTGAAAAGACAGCCTTCTGAATGGGAGAAAACAATAGCAAATGAAGCAACTGACA
>SJYC01140393.1:0-14959 GCA_006408675.1 Madoqua kirkii
AACAAATGGGATCTAATTAAAATTAAAAGCTTCTGCACAACAAAGGAAACTATAAGCAAGGTGAAAAGACAGCCTTCTGAATGGGAGAAAACAATAGCAAATGAAGCAACTGACAAACAACCAATCTCAAAAATATACAAGCAACTTATGCAGCTCAACTCCAGAAAAATAAACGACCCAATCAAAAAAATGGGCCAAAGAGCTAAACAGAAATTTCTCCAAAGAAGACATATGGATGGCTAAGAAACACATGAAAAGATGCTCAACATCACTCCTTATCAGAGAAATGCAAATCAAAACCACAATGAGGTACCATTTCACACCAGTCAGAATGGCTGTGATTCGAAAGTCTACAAGCAATAAATGCTGGAGAGGGTGTGGAGAAAAGGGAAGCCTCTTACACTGTTGGTGGCAATGCAAACTAGTACAGCCACTATGGAGAACAGTGTGGAGATTCCTTAAAAAATTGCAAATAGAATTGCCTTATGACCCAGCAATCCCACTGCTGGGCATACACACCAAGGAAACCAGAATTGAAAGAGATACATGTACCCCAATGTTCATTGCAGCACTGTTTATAATAGCCAGGACATGGAAGCAACCTAGATGTCCATCAGCAGATGAATGGATAAGAAAGCTGTGGTACATATACACAATGGAGTATTACTCAGCCATTAAAAATAGTACATTTGACTCAGTTCTAATGAGATGGATGAAACTGGAGCCGATTATACAGAGTGAAGTAAGCCAGAAAGAAAAACACCAATACAATATACTGACACATATATATGGAATTTAGAAAGATGGCAATGATGACCCTGTATGTGAGACAGCAAAAGAGACACAGATGTATAGAACAGACTTTTGGACTCTGAGGGAGAGGGAGAGGGTGGGATGATTTGGGAGAATGGCATTGAAATATGTATACTATCATGTAAGAAACAAGGCGCCAGCCTATGCTCGATACAGGATGCTTGGGGCTGGTGCATGGGGATTATCCAGAGAGATGATATGGGGTGGGAGGTGGGAGGGGGATTCAGGATTGGGAGCTTGTATACACCCGTGGTGGATTCATGTCAATGTATGGAAAAACCAATATGGTCTTGTAAAGTAAAATAAAGTAAAAAAAAAACAAACAAACAACTGTAGTGTCATGTGTGCCCAAAAACAGAATGCAGGGGCATGGTTGTGGCTAGCTCATAGGGTATCTTTGTGTGAATTAGTAAAAGGCACCTCCTCCCCTAGCACAGGGTTTGCTAAGGAAAGCATGGGCTAGATTTCTCCCTCCATCCACCCCATCTCAACTGTAGTGTCATGTGTGCCCAAAAACAGAATGCAGGGGCATGGTTGTGGCTAGCTCATAGGGTATCTTTGTGTGAATTAGTAAAAGGCACCTCCTCCCCTAGCACAGGGTTTGCTAAGGAAAGCATGGGCTAGATTTCTCCCTCCATCCACCCCATCTGCATGGTACCACTTACGTGAGCCCAACCAACACAATCAACACAGTAGCCCCAGCTCCTGGGACAGAAAATGGATTATGATTAGGGGGATGGGCAGAGAAAGCAAAAGCATCCCACTCCAGTACTCTTGCCTGGAAACTCCCATGGACGGAGGAGCCTGGTAGGCTGCAGTCCATGGGGTCGCTGAATCAGACACGACTGAGAGACTTCGCTTTCACTTTTCACTTTCATGCATTAGATAAGGAAATGGCAACTCACTCCAGTATTCTTGCCTGGAGACTCCCAGGGATGGCGGAGCCCAATGGGCTGCCATCTGTGGGGTCGCACAGAGTCAGAAACGACTGAAGCGACTTAGCAGCAGCAGCAGGGGGATGGGAGAGGAGCTGATCTCTACTCATGCACCGAAAGATGAAGCAGAAAGGCAGGTAGGTGGGAAAGGTCTCACCTGCGGGGAAAGAAGTCTTCAGTCTTAGAAGAGACTCCTTATAGATTTCGTAACTACTGATACAGGTGGTCTTGCCTGATCGACCTGCAGGTTTTCCTTCCTGTGGGGAGAACTTCTTTAGCAAAGAGGCCAGTATAAAATGAATGTTTCACCACCGGCTCCTGGACTGCTCCGCCACTCCACCTTCCTTTCTGCTCCATCTCCTCTGCCACTCACCTCCCCTTCTCCACGTTTCCTGTTTCTCCACCTCCCCTGCTACCACTGCTTCCAAATATACTACGATCAATTTTCAGAGCTCTCTTTACTGACCCTGGAGGTTTTCTGCGCCACTCAAAAATTTCCCTGCCTATTAGGGGATACCTTCACAGATGACAGAAACGTGTATTCTAGAATTCATTATGAAAAACACAATGAAAATGCCTGGTTGGCATAGCCCATCATCAAGTTTATTTATACTTATGTGTTAAGTCAATGAATTAATAGGCAAAAATGACCGATAAGGAAAAAAGATTAGAGCAGGTCCCGCCTGGCAGGCTACGGTCCATGAGGCTGCAGAGTCAGACATCACTGAACGGCTGAGCACCCACAGCACGCCCTGAAAGCAAAGAGCGAAGACCAAAAGGGGACGCTATGGAAAGTAAGCTGAGCTCTTTCGTTTCTGCCGTCTCGTTCATCTTCCAACGGTGCCGGACAGAAAGAAGTTGATTCTGGGGGTGGTTTTCTTGTTTCTTTTTCTCCTTTGCTTGTGTTTTTGTTTGTTTTGCTTTGCTTTTTGGTATTATAGCTCAAAACCTTTGAGCCCTCTGACACCACTAAAATTTACAATGAACCTTGAAGATTTTTTTGTAAACGTAAGCATGGTTAATATAAAGAAGCTCATTTACGAGGCAGTTCACTAAGTGTTTTGTTTTGTTTTTTAATGCAGAGCTTCAACACTGAAAGGGAGGAACCCTTCTAACCTCGTCTGAGCCATGACCCTGGTTGTGTTTATGTATATACCCTCCTAGGAAAGTATTGCTGGGCATTTGTGACAGTCCGCATCTGGCCACCTGTGGTCTCTAACTTTGCCTCCGTTCATTTCATTTCATTGTTGGAAAGCTCCTTACCTGTGCATGGTGTTCTCACATCTCATAAAACTGAATAGTTTAAGCAAACACCTGCATCATTCGAAACAGTCATTTTTCTGTCCTACTGAATATCTTTTAAAACATTTTTCATGCCAGCAACTAGGTTAATCCAGTTCTCTTTCCTCTTTTGTTTAGAATTAGAGTGTTTACTTAGAATTAGAGGGCTTCCCAGGTGGTGGAGTGGTAAAGAATCTTCCTGCCAATGCAGGAGACACAGGGACTTGGCTTCAATCCCCTGGGTCAGGAAGATCCCCTGGAGAAAGAAATGGCAACCCACTCCAGTATACTTTCCTAGAAAACCCCACGGACAGAGAAGCCTGGCAGACTACAGTGGGTGGGGCTGCGAAGAGTCAGACATAACTGAGCGCGCGCATGTAAAGAGTGTTTACAGCTCTAAGGAACGCAGAGATCAGTTGACTGCTGGCTTTCCCCGTGGTTCTCAAACTTTACAGGTTTCTCTGACAGAGGGCCTGTTACAATACAGGTGGCAGAGCCTCAGAAAATCTGGGATGAGACCTAACAATCTGTATTTTTAACAAGTTCTTCTGTTCTGCTGCTGATCTAGAGACAGCACTTTGAGAATCAGCCTAAAGCCTTCACTTCACAGCAGGGGAAACTGAACCTTAGACAACTGAAGTGTTTGGCCCAGTGACCCAGACCATTAGTAGCAGTGGCAGTAAGAAAAAATATTATTCAGTTGCTAAGTCGTGTCCAATTTTTTGCAACCCCATGGGCTGCAGTAAACCAGGCTCCTCTGTCCTTCACTATCTCCCGGAGTTTGCTCAAAAATCATGTCCATTGAGTCAGTGATGCTATCTATCCATATTATCCTCTGCAGTCCCCTTCTCCTTTCACCTTCAGTTTTTCCCAGTATCAGGGTCTTTTCCAATAAGTCGGCTCTTCAATCAAGTGGTCAAAGTATTAGAGTTTTAACTTCAGCAACAGTCCTTACAATGAATATTCAAGGTTGATTTCCTTTAGGATTGACTGGTTTGATTTCCTTGCAGTCCAAGGGACTCTCAAGAGTCTTCTCTAGTACTACTATCTGCAAGCATGAATTCTTTGGTGCTCAGCCTTTTTATGGTCCAACTCTCACATCCATACATAACTACTGGCAAAACCATAGCTTTGACTATAAGGTCCTTTGCCAGCAAAGTAGTCTCTGCTTTTTAATATGCAGAGGGTTATGCATAGGTTTGTTATGGCTTTCCTTCCAAGGAGCAAGCATCTTTTAATTTCATGGCTGCAGTCGCCGTCCACAGTGATTCTGGAGCCCAAGAAATTAAAATCTGTCACTGCTTCCATTTTTTCCTTCTACTTGCCATAAAGTAATGGGACCAGATGCCATGATCTTAGGCTTTTAAACGTTGAGTTGTTAAAACTCAGCAAGATGGGTGCACATGAATATTTGGTGAAAAGAATAGCAGACTGAGGAAGAACCAAAATATCAGCCCCTCTTCCACATTATACAGTGAATTTCATCTAACTTAAGATTTTACTGGTTGTCAAATACACAATTTTATGTATTACTAAGATAGAAAAAATGCTTCCAGTTAAATATAGTGAAAGTCACTCAGTCATGTCCAGCTCTTCATGACCCCAAGGATTATAACAGTCCATGGAATTCTCCAGGCCAGAATACTGGAGTGGGCGGCCATTCTCTTCTCCAGGGGATCTTCCCAACTCAGGGATCGAACCCAGGACTTGCATTGCAGGTGGATTCTTTACCAACTGAGCCACCAGGGAAGCCTAAGAATACTAGAGTAGGTAACCTATCCCTTCTCCAGTGGGTCTTCCCAACCAAGGAATTGAACTGGGGTCTCCTGCACTGCAGGTGGATTCTTTACCAGCTGAGCAACACGCATTCCTATCAAAGATATGTTAAAAAAAAAAAGTGCAGATTAGAAAGTGATGAAAAAGAGTCTTTGAGAAATGACTGTCATATTTGAGACAATATTTCTTAATCTCCTTTGCTTCTGCTAATGCCTTGAGGCTAATTCTCACCAATAAAGTATGAGTGGGAGTGAGGCATGTCACTTCTGGGTCAGACTTTAAGATGTGGGTAGCTTGTCCATACTTTTTCCTTCTACATCTGAAAGCAGCTAAAACTGAGATCTAGGAGATGGCAAAGCTGAGAAAGGGGAGAGGGAAGCTTGGTTTCCTGAACCAAATGAGAGAAAACCACCCACAGATCAGGACCCATACTGGCTTGTGAGAGGGAAATAAGCTAGAATTTTGTTTAAAGTATATAATTTTCATTTGTTACCCTTATCATCATTAAAATATTCTTAATTAACACACTCTTTTCCTAGAGTGGGCTTCCCTGGTGGCTCAGTGGTAAAGAATCTGCCTGCCAGTGCAGGAGATGTAGGTTTGATCCCTGGTCTGGAAAGATCACCTGTAAAAGGAAGTGGCAAACTACTCCAGTATTCTTGCCTGGGAAATCCCATGGACAGATGGGCCTGGCAGGCTACAGTCCATGGGGTCACAAAGAATCAGACATTAATTAGTAAATGGACAACAACAAACTACCTGCATTATTGTAAAGTGAAGTGAAGTGAAAGTCAGTCAGTCATGTCTGACCCTTTGCGACAGTCCTTGGAATTCTTCAGGCCAAAACACTGGAATGGGTAGCTGTTCCCTTCTCCAGGGGATCTTCCCACTGAACCCAGGTTTCCGGCATTGCAGGTGGATTCTTTACCAGCTGAGCTATTAGGGATTAAAGTAATTACTATGTGTAAAGCTCTTAAAAAAGCGTCTGCCATATAATAAACACTAAATGGATGTTAACTATTATTACCATTTAGAATGCTTTTTAAAAATGCAAATTGCCTTGTAGGGAGGAATCTTTGGAAGCTAAAAAATTATATTATACTAGAAAATTACTTAAGAGTCAATCCAAGCCCTGTCACTTTTAGAGATTAAGTAAATGAAGACAGTGAGAAGATGAATGAAGTGAAGTGAAGTGAAGTCACTCAGTCATGTCTGACTCTTTGTGACCCCGTGGACTGTAGCCCGCCAGGCTCCTCCGCCCATGGGATTCTCCAGGCAAGAATACTGGAGTGGGTTGCCATTTCCTTCTCCAGGGGATCATCCTGAGAAGATGAATGGCTTGCTATAAAGTTACTTCATCAGTAGTAACTACTTTAGTATGAATTAGCTGTCTTTCAGCAAAGAAAGAGCAGGCTGAAATAGGAATAAGACTGTGGATGGGGAGGAAGAGAGCAGATGCTTTTGGAGATGGCTTTGTAGTTGTGAGGAAAAGTTGGGGACTGGGGCTCTTGGCAGTCAAAGCAAGGAATAATAGGATATGTGGTGACCAGGCTGGGAGAGGCAAGGAAAAACTACACAGTAACATGTTCATCTTGCAAAAATGCTCACTCCTTGGAAGGAAAGTTATGACCAACCTAGATAGCATATTGAAAAGCAGAGACATTACTTTGCCGACTAAGGTCCGTCTAGTCAAGGCTAGGTTTTTCCAGTGGTCATGTATGGATGTGAGAGTTGGACTGTGAAGAAGGCTGAGCGCCGAAGAATTGATGCTTTTGAACTATGGTGTTGGAGAAGACTCTTGAGAGTCCCTTGGACTGCAAGGAGATCCAACTAGTCCATTCTGAAGGAGATCAACCCTGGGATTTCTTTGGAAGGAATGATGCTAAAGCTGAAACTCCAGGACTTTGGCCACCTCATGAGAAGAGTTGACTCACTGGAAAAGACTCTGATGCTGGGAGGGATTGGGGGCAGGAGGAGAAGGGGACGACAGAGGATGAGATGGCTGGATGGCATCATGGACTCAATGGACGTGAGTCTGAGTGAACTCCAGGAGATGGTGATGAACAGGGAGGCCTGGCGTGCTGCAATTCATGGGGTCGCAAAGAGTCAGACACGACTGAGCGACTGAACTGAACTGAACTGAACTGAACATGTTCATCGCATTACTAAATATAATGATTCATCCAATAATATGTACATTTTGGGTGCATTTTAGCACAAAGTCTCTTTCTTTGGAAATGAGCCCCAGAAAAGCCTCTGGGGAAGAGGTGAACTTAGGTGGCCACATGGATACAATGCTGGTTTCTCTTCCACGGCAGACTGGAAGAGAGATGTATGTATAATATCTCACCCAAGCTGAGACAATCAGTAGCTTCTCTTGTAACCAAAGTAGAGCTCGGTCTCTCAGAGTCTGTGTTAATTGAGGGACCTATCTGTTATGTAGCACCATCCTCGGGGTCAGTTCTAGGGCTGCAAAAAGCCACGTGCCGGCCAAAATCATAGAAAAGCAGAAATACTGAGTAAGTAAAGGGATCTGGTCTGCAAAGATAAGCATGGGGGCAGATATTCAGAAAAAAAAAGCAAAGCAGAGCGGCCACGGGTTTCCAGGACTTACGGTGCAGGACTTTCAGGCTGACAGCTTACCAGTTCTTCTCCTCAGCGCCCATGAGCTGGACTGAGTAGTGTTTATATGGGTTCTCTCTGTGCTTAAAAATAAACCCACTTAGAAGAAAAAACAAGTCTAAGCTGAGTTGGTTTCTGTTTTTTGAGCCAAGGCAATTGGTAATAATACAGTCATAACTAAATTAGTTAAAAATCTCCTAACCATACTTGGTTACTTATTGTCAAGTAACAACATTTAAGTTCACATCCGCCCAGAAGGAAGCATTGTGAAAGCTACTGCTGCTGTTGACATGGTGTCCTTCAAGTTCTAGTTCAAGAGTTTGGATCTGATGCTCTTCTGATTTCCTGGAGATTATCTGAGTAATCATTTGAGTTGATGGGATCAAATTTTTCATATTTCTATCACAAAAGATCAAATAAACCAAATTTTTAGATGTTCTTTGACTCAGAATTTTTGAAAGTCAGGGGATTTTTCTTCCTTACTATTGTAATGAAGTAGTACATTTTCATTGTAGAAGCTTTTGATAAGGTATATAGGTCAAAAAATTTCCAAAATCAGTCATTAACAGATAGCCATCTGTAATTTTCAGGATGAAACCCCAACAAAAAAGAAAGTGTAAGCATATCAGTATCTTGAATTATCCTCATGTAATTTTACTGGTATTTTTTCATGTGCTCATTGATATTTTTCAAAGGATCAGAATTTGAATTTGAATCACTGAGAAATACTTCTGGCATCTGACTTCATTATTTTCTCTGATAAACAATAAATGCATTTACTTTATTCAGTTCCTTTGTTCTTTAGGAAATGAAAAGAAACCATCATCTAACTGAGATATTTTGTGTGTCACAGAGGCAAGGAGATTTAAGCCACGTCCCTGGGCTTCATAGTCCCTTACTTGCATTTTATCAGCAATTTAGTGGAAGCGTGTTTTTTTACTTCCTAGCTGTCTTCTTGTGTTTCCTGTTAAACACCAGATCTAAGATGACTTCAATTCCAGAAGGGTCTGCCCGGCTGCTCTAGAATCGTGATCTGTTTTCATTCCTTATTTGGGGCTTTCGTTTTGCTCACTTCTGCTCATTTTCTTTTCTTATTTTAAAAGACTGCTTTTTATTTTTGTGTGTATTGGCTGAGCTGGGTCTTCGTTGCCGTGCTCAGGCTCTGCTCTAGTTTCGGCGAGGGAGGGCTACTCTTTGGTGACGTGCACGGGCCTCTCACTGTGGTGGTGTCCCTTGCCGCAGGGCACAGGCCCTAGAGCACAGATCTGGCAAGCTGTGGCGCACAGGCTCAGGCTCAGCGGCATGTGGGATCCTCCTGGACCAGGGAGTGAATCCATGTCCCCAGGACTGGCAGGCAGATTCCCAACCACTGGGCCACCAGCGAAGTCCTGTTCATTTTCTAATACTTAGATATTTTATTATTTTCCTTCCTTGGGCTAGCATTCATTATCTTTGTTCTTCTTAGTTTTTCCTTGTTAGTTCTAACTTATCCTCTCTTATTTTATTTACCATATTTAAAAATTAATTATCCTGATCCCACGTTATTTATTCCTCACACAAAGGATCTATCATCTTAGTAAAACTGTACTCTTTTAACAATCAAAGTAGGATTACAGCTAAAGTTTTAGAGGTGTTTTGCTTTCTTTCACACATATGATTTTTACCATTAGCAAAATTTATCTGTTTACCATTAAAAAGGGGGATATAACGGAAATACTAAATTTTCTAAAATCTGGTAACTCTCCACTGCAGTTTTCTGACTTCTTTTCACTTTTAATTTCCAACTTTTTTGGAGGGACTGTTTTAAGACATCATTCTCTCAATTTTCAGATTCCCATTCTGATTAATCATTATCTTTTTAAACCAGAGATCGCTCAACACTTCACTTGTTATGTAAAAATTTAGCTAGGCTTTGTTGGAAGCCTGGAGGATTAGCTACTTAATCTGATTACACTTGACTGGCAAGCATCATCACTGAATTTTAGAACTGTCACTCACTCTCAGCATTTGAAACAGGTAGAACACAAGAAAGTCCTCCATTATTCATATTCATTAAGTTAAAATTCCACAAATATCTGTGGAATTTCTACTATGTGCTGGGCACTGTTCACCCCTGAATAGGGTGAACATGATCCCTGCTCTCAAGGACATCACGATCTAGGGGGAAGATAAACATATTGTAATGCATGGCCTTAGCATCTGCGATTGGGGTAAGCTCAGTGTTAGAGAACAGACCAGGTGGGCAATGACGCAGAGAGGGCATGTGCACTGAGACTTGAAGGACCTGGAGAGGTAAGCTCTCAGAAGCAGCCCAGCAAGAGGAAAGAGTTGAAAGAAACAATCAGAGGCATGATAACAGACCTTGGGCAACTCCAGGAACTTGATGTAACTGATGATGTTGGGAGGCGGGGCGGGGATGGTGGGAAGCACGTAGGGGGGATGTGTGATCAGATGTGATCAGATGATGAATGATTTGTGTGCCATGCTGAAGGATGCAGGTTATTCTGAAGAACTTTACCCAGAAATATAATGATTAGATTTGTATTAATGATTTAAAAGGAGTGCTCTAGCAGTGGAGGCCACTGACACGACTCAGAAGATCCTCCTTCACACATACAGAGGGTGTTTCTCATGAGAGCTGAGCCTAGCGCCTGTGAAGATCAGAGAGGGTAGGACATCCACCAACACAGAGCATTTACTCATTTTAATCCTTTCCTTCTTTTTCTTCTTCTCTGTTCTTCCTATCCCCTCAGCCTCTTCCTTCTCTTAAACATTCTCTTAAGAAGCTCTGAAAACATCATGGGAAGTCTTTACAAATATCACTGAAAATTTTTCTGATTTAGTTGCATATGTCTTCTTTTTTTCTAGGGTCAGTGTTATGATATTTATTGGCAGAATTTCCTTTCATGGATGCTCAGATGTTCTCCTTCCCTTCTCCCACCAGTAACTCTTCATCACAACCTATCATCACCTTCAACATGGGGGTGGGGAGGGAAAACAGAAGTTCAGGTAAACCGATTTTACTGTTGTCCTGTGGTTCTTGCAGAGAGTTTATTAGTAGAATAAAAAAGTTTCTAGTAACTTTCATGTTTTTCATAATGTTTTTTAAACTGTAGGCTGTGACCCACGTGTAGGTCATGAAATCAATTTTATGGGTCATAACTTGCATTTTTTAAAAGAAGAAACAGGACCTAGTCTAATAGAATAGAAAATACCAGGGTGCGTTGAATAGGATCGATATTCTTTCAGGAAAGTTTGTTTCAGTTATAATCATATACGTTTATTCATGCAGATAATATGAAACATATCTTACTATCAGTGGTAACCAAAAAGATTAAATTAAAGAAAATCGAAAATAGTTTTAGCTTTCTGCCCCTGACTTTGCAAGTGCAAGGTTTCTCTGCGCTTCGTGGCCTCCTACCTGCTTGCCGCCCGTGGGGGCAATTCCTCCCCCAGCTCCAAGGACATGGAAAAGATCCTGGACAGCATGTGCATCCAGGCGGATGACGACCGGCTCAACAGGGTCATCAGTGAGCTAAACAGAAAGAACAGCAAGAACGCCATTGTCTAGGGTATCGGCAAGCTGGCAAGTGTGTCCGCGGGTGGAGCCCTGGCAGTCTCCGCCCCGCTGCCGCAGAGGAAGAGGATGAGTCACATGACTACATGGGGTTTGGCTTCTTTGAGCTCGGCTCTCCTTTTACGTTAAAAAAAAAAAAAAGTTTGAAAAATTTTCCACTCTGAAGATCAAAAAAATTGAGAACCAGAGAAGTTGACTTGTCCAAGTCCGAGAATTAGTGGCAAATGCAAGATTTGAATTTAGGTCTTCAAATAGCCTGATATTTTCTGAGCAAAAGTTGATTAATTGCTGAACATGAGGACTGGATTTCATTTACTCACTTTATCCTGAGGTCACATTGTGAAAGATGATCAAATGTCTCTAATGCTTTGCTATCTTAGTATTTATGAGCACACTGTGTTGCCCTTATACTTCCTGTCATAGATAAGCCTTAGACTTTGACAGATGGTCACCTGATGCCTTTATTAGTCTTGAAATTTTTTTGTGTGTGGATAACTTTGACATATAATCGTTCATACTTATGTTTTGAATAAAGATAACTTAGTTCTGTTTGTTTCTCAGATGAATGACTGAATGATTTTTTTGGTCCTACAGTCCTTGAAGAAAGAAATGGCAACCCACTCCAGTACTCTTGCCTGGAAAATCCCATAGATGAAGGAGCCTGGTAGGCTACAGTCCCTGGGGTTGCAAAGAGTCGGACATGACTGAACACTTCACTTTTCTTTCTTTCACAGTCCTTAACCACCTTGAAAAACAAACCTTCCAAAATATTTAGAAGTGTTTCTCCTGAAATTGGGGAAATACTAGGTGCATCTTGGGGTTCCTTCAGCCTAATGGTTCTATTGCCTTTGTAATTAATCTTTTTGGATTTCTTCTTCATTTTCCCAAGAAATTAAGCTTTTTTTTTTTTTTTTCCCTTAGCATGTTATTTGACTTAATTTCAGGGAGGCATTGAGGCACAGCAAAGAATACAGGCTTGGGAATTGAGAGACCCGACTTCTGGTTCTTCTGGTCACCTATTTCATTGTTTGCCTGTTCAGCAGGTCCCACAACATTTGGGGGAGTTGATTTCTTTATTTGGAAACTGAGAATGTCACCTAGATAATCTATAGTTGCTGTAATCAGTGTTTCCTAACCATGTGGAAGTTATGGATTTCTTCCTAAATGTAAGACAAATCATTGTCTGGAAATTTGCACGTGGATGTAAAGAAGCACGTTTTTGAGTAAACATTGTACAGAACTTTTGGACTTCTGTAACCCATTTGTAGGTTTACAGTTTCAAAAACCATCTTTATCTAACTTTCTGTATGTTGTACAATGTGCCAGATTCTTTATATTTCCTTTCTGGAACTTCCTAAGGAATTTCTGATTTTGCTTCCTTCCTGTTTCCTGAATGATGTCCTCCATAGTTCAAGTCTCCTAGAGCTGGAAAACAATTTGAGCAAGCTTTATGCCTTCCTGTCTATTAGCTTCACTTACAAGTACTTGTCATTTGTCTATTTAGTAACTTGATAGTGTTTTTATTTTGAATAATGACATGAACAATAGCCCATTAAAATCCATTTCTCATGTAGGGACCCTTTTTCATTCATTCATTCTATAATATTTATTGGGCATCTCCTTGGGTCAGGCACTGAGTTCCTTGTTGAGATATAATGGTGGATAAGATAGACACTGTCTTTTCCTCAAGAGGCTTTCTGGAGTATTGACTGCATGTGTACAGTCGCTCAGTCATGTGCAACTCTCTGTGACTCTGTGGACTCCAGCCCACAGGCTCCTTTGTCTGTGGATTTTCCCAGCAAGAGTACTGGAGTGGGTTGCCATTTGTTCCTTCAAGGGATCTTCCCAATTTGGGGATTGAAACCACGCCTCTTGGTCTCCAGCATTGGCGGGCAGGTTCTTTATCACTAGTGCCATCTGGGAGGCCCAAGAGGCTTCCTGATTTCTCAGCAGCATTGTTGCAAGGACTAACAGCATGGCGTATAGCTTAAAACCTGATACATTACAGGCTCTCAAGCAATATTGGTTCCAATAGCTGACTTGTACTAAGTTACATTTGAAAGTGTTGGTTGCTCAGTTGTGTCGGACTCTTTGCTACTAATACCCCATGGACTGTAGCCTGCCAGGCTCCTCTGTCCGCAGAGTTTTCCAGGCAAGGATACTTGAGTGGGTTGCCATTTCCTTCCTCCCCCCCAACGCAGGGATTGAACCTGGGTCTCCTATATTGCAGGCAGATTCTTCACCGTCTGAGACACCAGAGAAGCCCAGGCTTCCTGAAGAGACTGACAGAAAACAAGTTACCAAAGAGTTTGTTTTGGCCGCACCACTTGGCATGTGGGGTCTTAGTTCCCTGACTAGGGATCACACCAGTGCCCCTTTCGATGGAAGCACAGAGTTTTAACCACTGGACTGCCAGGGAAGTTCTCCAAAGAATTTAATAAATTATTTCAAGTTCAACGAAATGGATGGACATTGAGGCCAGGCAGCCAGAGCCTCAATCCCAGGTTTATTACTTACTATCTATGTGCATCAGCCAGCTCTTGTGAGCTACCTTGGGGCTTTGCTTACAAAGGGAAGAAAATCCCGTTTTTTTCCTCTACCTTCCTAGGTTCGCTGGCTGGCCCCTCCCATTAAACTAATGAGAACGAGTAGAAAGAGAGGGAGAAAAAAACAAAACAAAACAGATTTGCTTATGTACATAGACATATAGTGACTTCCCAGGTGGATCTAGTGGTAAAGGACCCAGCTGGCAATGCAGGTTTGATCTTTGGGTCAGGAAGAGCCCCTGAAGAAGGGAGTGGCTACCCACTCCAGTATTCTTGCCTGGAGAATCCCATGGACCAAGAATCCTGACAGGCTGCAGTCCAGAAGGTTGCACAGAGTCCAACATACCTGAGGTGACAGCATGCACACGCACACAGACACAGAGATTTACAAGGAAATGAAAGCTCAAGGAGGCAGTCGGACTGAGGCCTGTATCCCATCTCAGGGCTTCCCTGGTGGCTCAGACGGTAAAGACTCCACCTGCAGTTCAGGAGACCCCGGTTCAGTCCTTGGGTCAGGAAGATCCCCTGGAGAATGGAGTGGCTACCCACTCTAGTATTCTTGCCTGGAGAATTTCATGGACAGAGTAGCCTGGCGGGCTACAGTCCATGGGGTTACAAAGTCACCACTATGTGACTAACACTTTCAAGCTAAACAAAAGAGCTTCGGCTTCTGGGTGGAGGAGGCAGGTTGTGGAAAGGAGAAGGGAGGAACCATAGATAAGTAAGGGCTGATTCCTTAGGCAAATATGTCTCTCAGGTGATAAGACTTGCCTCTGGGTGCAGCCATTTCTCTGGTGAGAGACCTTTACAAGTGGAAATTTCCTTTTAAACTGTAAATTTCCAGCACAAAAAGGGAATTTTTTACTGTATTTTTAGGTAGCTATGGGGAAGTAAGAGCTTTTTCTGCAGCTTTTGGCTCTCGATTGCCTTTCAGTTCAGTTCAGTTCAGTCACTCAGCCATGTCTGAACTTCGAGACCCATGGACTGCAGCACGCCAGGACTCCTTGTCCATCACCAACTCCCAGAGTTTACTCAAACTCACCTCCATCCAGCCGGTGATGCCATCGAACCACCTCATCCTCTGTCATCCCCCTTCTCCTCCCACCTTCAATCTTTCCCAGCATCAGGGTCTTTTCCAGTGAGTCAGTTCTCCACATCAGATTTCCAAAGACTGGAGTTTCAGCTTCAACATCAGTCCTTCCGATGAATATTCAGGACTGTTTTCCTTTGGGATGGACTGGTTAGATCTCCTTGCAGTCCAAGGGATTCTCTAGTCTCCTCTAACAACACAATTCAAAACCATCAATTATTCTGTGCTCAGCTTTCCTTATAGGCCAAATCTCACATCCATACATGACTACTGGAAAAACCATAGCTTTGACTAGACAGACCTTTGTTGGCAAAGTAAT
>SJYC01140395.1:0-33542 GCA_006408675.1 Madoqua kirkii
TACATTATCTGAGATCAAATGGACTTGAAAAAAAAAATTCAACCAATTTGGGTTAATTCCTCTTTTTCTGACAGTTTTAGGAATACATAACTTATTTAAGTGCTCCTTTTTAAACCAATTAAAGCAGAGTTCTTTTATGAATTTTGGCAATACCATCCATAAGTAGAAAAATATCACATACACATACACATATCACATACATGTGTAGACATAAACATTCAGACAGAAACAAGTAGCATTATAGTGAATAATATGATGAATGAATGAATCTTATAGCACAAATGAATCTTACAGCATTCATTTAAAAATTTTTATATGTGAGTTAGATACAAATGATATAGAACGTACTGGTTTATCTAAAATATTTGGATCCAAATTGTGTTTCTGATAGGTAGAACAAGTTAGGTTACCTACTGAACAAAGATTTTTTAGCTTTTAGCCAACTAAAATGTTGTATGATTTTCCTTAAATG
Source organism: Madoqua kirkii (assembly GCA_006408675.1). NCBI lineage: Eukaryota > Metazoa > Chordata > Mammalia > Artiodactyla > Bovidae > Madoqua > Madoqua kirkii. Next base: position 473 of record SJYC01140395.1, read on the forward strand.
AAAGCTTAAAAATTTTTTAAAAATATTTGAAAGATCTCATAAATCGACAGAAGACTTTGGTGGTTGCCAGAGGTCGGAGGTGAGAAGGGTTGGTAAAATGGGCACAGGTGGTTATGAAAGAGGAGGGAAGGGGACAAGCACAACATTTAAAAGAATGACATAACATGACATAAACTGTTAAGAACCAACTAGGTTCAAGATTGTGGATAGGTTCAAGATTGCGGACAGGTCAACTTCCACTAGACCTGTGTGCTCACTGTAACACATCAGCAAGCTAAGTAACATGACAGGCCCAAGGTCGACCACCAGGAAGTGGGTGATGGCCCCAAACCTGGAAATCCCCACCCCTCCCCCAAATAGCTGAAATACCCTCCTATTCGTTAGCCCATGAAATTACCCATCCCTATGAAAACTGACAACCCCGTACCCTAGTGCCCCTCTCAGCTTCTGAGATGGCCCATACTCTCTCTGTGGAATGTGTCTCTCCACTTCTTATCTGTCACTTTCTCACTGAATTCTTTCTGCCATGAGATATCAACAACCTGAGCTTCACTAAGTCCTGAAACCAAGTGTGATCTCAGTTAAAAGACCTTGGGTTGAAGTCCCAGTGTGGGTTTTGGCTCGTTTCAAGTTTCAGTGCTTGAGTTCACGTCCCAATCTGAGTTACATGGTTTCAGTTAAAAGGTAAAAACTTAGAGTTATAAAATAAATCCCGGAGATGTAATGTACGGCAGGGGGACTATAGTTAACAACACTATGTTGCACATTTGAAGCTTCCTAAAAGAATAATCTTAAAAGTTCTTATCACAGGATAAAAAATTCTAACGATGTGTGGTAATAGATTTTAAATAAATTTATTGTGGTAACCACTTTGCCTTAACTTATGCCAAATAACTGTGTCTTTCATTTTATTTTATTTATTTTGGCTACACTGGGTCTTTGCTGTGCTCGGGCTTTCTCTGGTTGTGGCAAGCGGGAGCTACACTTTGTTGCGGAGCTCTGGCTCTGGAGTACATGGGCTTCAGTAATTTACAGCACGTAGGAGCTGGGACACGTAGGCTTGATTGCTCCTTGGCTTGTGGAATCTTCCTGGACCAGGGATTGAACCCATGTTCCCTGCATCCCTACAGGCAGATCCTTAACCACTGGACCACCAGGGATGCCCTCACACAGCTTCTCAGAGGTGTTCAGGCACGATCAAGCCATCAGTGGGACTGGGTACCACGCAGTGGCGCCATCACTTCCTCCTGACCTGACTTCACTCCTGCTTCCTGGAGGTGCACTCTCTAGTTAAGTTGTGAGACATATGCATTTACTTCAGCCTCTGCTTTCTGGGAAAACAGGTTAGGGCAGGCCTTTTGAAAAAATTACCTTTCAGTGCCTCAGCTTCCTCATTTGATACATAGAAATTATAATAATAGTACCTGCCTCATAGGGTTGAATATTAAGCAAATTTCTACATGTAATGCTCTTAGTGGAGGGCCAGTATGTATCATAGATGTGCTATCTTTATCACTATTATTTATTCTAAGGGCAATGGAGAGTCAGTGAGGAACTTTAAGGAAACTATCAAGAGCTGATTGACATTTTAATAAGCTCCCTCCTACATCTATGTGGGCAATAGATTACAAAGAGATAAGGATAAACATGGGGAAACATTTAGGAGGCAGTTTCGATATTAATGTGAAGAGATTTTACTCACCTAGACTAGAGTATTAGCAGTGGAAACCAGTAGAAATGGACAGATCCAAGAAACACTTTGGAAGTAGAACCTACATAACTCAAAAAATAGATTGGATGGGGCAGTGAGCCAAAAGGAAGAGCACCTAAAAAATATATTGGTTTTCATGCCACATGGATGACATGCTCTCAATTGAACCCTTCCTCAAGGTATGCCATCAATTCCTCCCCCATCCCAAGACCACTGGGTTGTCTTTGCTAAAATTCGTACTTGCTCTTCACTCACACATCCTTAATGAGATGTTATGGTCCACCGTCCAGTTTTTACCTGACACAGCCTCCTGTGCCCCAGTAATGGACACTTGCAACAGCAAGATGCAAGTCTTTGTTATATTATCCCAACCCCCTGGCTCCTCTCAACTCTTCAACCCAGTTATCTCCCTTCGCCTGCTTCTAGCAAGCTTGCTAGGTAGACCTATCCCCTACCCTTCTATTTTTGCACCTATAGCTTCAACCTACTCTTGGAATGCCATTTCTATTAAATTGGCTATTTTCTTTCTCCACCTTTACTCATTTACCAGAGCTTCCCATGGTAGCTCAACTGGTAAAGAACCCACCTACAATACAGGAGACCCTGGTTTGATTCCTGAGTCAGGAAGATCCCCTGGAGAAGGGATAGGCCACCCACTCCAGTATTCTTGGGATTCCCTAGTGGCTCAGACAGTAAAAGATCTGCCTGCAATGCCAGAGAGCTGGGTTGATCCCTGGGTTGGGAAGATCCCCTGGAGAAGAGAACGGCTACCCACTCTAGTATTCTTGCCTGGAGAATTCCATGGGGAGAGGAGCCTGGCAGGCTACAGTCCACGGGGCCACAAAGAGTTGGACACGACTGAGTGATTTTCATTTTGCTCATTAAATTTGAAATCCCACACTTAACAGAATCAGAAGAGAAATAGAAAAATGATCCTTGACTTCTCAAATCAACCCCACTCACCTCTATTCACCCTCATGGCAGTAAAAAGTCAACTGGACCTTCTGGTTGTTCAGGCTAAAACTCTGAGAGTCATTCTGCATGTTTGCCTTTCTCTTATACCCACAGCCAATCTGTCAGCAAAGCCTGTTGGTCTTACCTTCAAAATGTATTCCAAGTTCATCCACTTCTGACCACCACTGGTTCCACCTTGGTCCAAGTCACTGTATCTCTCCTTGAGGTTGTTTCAATAGTTTTCCTCTGGTCTCTCTGCTTCTGTGTTTGTTCCCTGTAATCCATATTCTACACAGTAGCCTCTGCTCAACATCTTTCAGTGGATTATCATCTCAACCAAAGTAAAATCCAGCGTCTTTCCAAGCCCCCGTATGTGGCCCCATTCCCTCCGATGCTGCCTTTTACTTGCTCTTCCCCTCCCTCATTCACTTCCCTACAAGCTCACTGGTACCTTGCTGTCTCTCGCGCACAGCGGGCCTGCTCCCCTCTCAGGGTCTTCTATTCATTGTCCTTCCAATGAGCATGGGATGCCCCAGATGTCTGTGTGGATGGTTCTCTCCCCTCCTTCAGGCCTCTGCCCAGATGCTGCCTTCTCAGTGAGCCATCCTGATCATCCTCCCTTCTCACCAGCCACGGCCCTCCCCATTTCCCTTCCTTGTTTACTTTTCTCTAAGACATATCCCCTTAAACTATTTACATGAATACCATCTGTAAAGCACTTGACTCCCAGCCTCTGCTCAGCCTTTGTTCTCAGTTCTGAATCAGCTAAAGTTCTTGTGGGCAGGGAGGTGAAAGGAGTTTGGATGTGACCTCCTCCTGACAATGGGGATTTCCTCAATTCTTTGTCTATTGATACTGTATTCAATTATTTTTTTCTAATATTTATTTTTGTTTATTTGACTGTGCTGAGGCTAGTTGCAGCACGTGGGATCTTTAGTCCTGGCATGCAAACTCTTAGTTACAACTTGTGGGGTCTAGATCCCTGACAGGGATTGTGCCCTTCCACCTACCCTCCTTCCACCCTCCCCCACACTCCCTGGCATTAGGATCCCGAAGTCTTAGCCACTGGACTACCAGGGAATTCCCTGTCTCATTATTTTTATATTATCAACTGAAAAATATTCTACATTAACTTCACAATAATGGAACCCCAGATTTTACACTAGGGAATATTTGCAGCCCTCCTTTGTTTTTACTAGTCTGTTTATCATTCATCCTGCCCATGAGGACAGGAATTTTTACCTGTTCTTTTCACAGCATATCTCCAGCACTTAAAACACTCTTGGCACCTAGTATGCCATTAATAAACATTTGAATTAATGTTGAGCTAGTAAATGGCTCATCCTCTCCACACACAAGGCACATGACTCACCTGCTTTCAGAAACTCATAGAAACCATTGCTTAATCATAATGTTTTCAAGACCGTAACCCAAAATTCATAATGCCTTATGTTTAGATAACACTTTGCAGACCATAAAACACTTTCACATACTTGATCTCATTTAATCCTCATAACAACTTCATATTCTGATTTTTCACAGGAAGACAAATCTGAGAGAAATAGAGTGTTTTGTTCAAGGTCACAGGAAACTGAATCATAAAGAAATTGAGTGATTTGCTCAAAGTCCACACTACAGAGATTCAGATTCCTGCTGTTTTGAACACAAACCAGATGCAACTTGACTCCAATATCCTGACTCTTAGATTTTGTGTTGGATCAGTTACCCACAGATGCTTCGACTCTGTATCAGCAACATCTGCCTACTCTCCTCAGCGAGCCAGGCACAGGAGTCCCCGTCCAGTTAATCAGGTTTGCTTTGGTTCTTACTAACTGTGCTAACCCAGCAAAAACGGGGCTGGCTGATTGGCTCTGCCTGGTTGAAAAACCAGGATTAGACAGTCTGAAAACCAATGTTCTCAATACAGCTCATCTGCAAAAATGGAGATCAAGATTCAGGCTGTAAACACACAGAAACAAAGACTCTGTAAAACTCAGTTTATATAGAATTGCATGCAGATAGGGACTTAGCCAAATTCCAGTCAAACCATTTAAATATGTCATCCCATAGCCTTAAATGGAGAAAAAAAATGGCAACTTGCTTCAGTATTCTTGCCTGGAAAATTCCATGACCTGAGGATCCTGGACGGGCTACAGTCCATGGGGGTCACGAAAGAGTCAGACACAACTGAACATACACACACACACAGCCTTAAAATTACCATGACCTTTTCAAGAGAATGATTTTCTTATTTCTTCTCAACTTGAAGAAAGAAAGCCCTTTTTTAATCCCTGTGCAGATGCTTCTCTAAGTGGCTGTTGACCACGATGCATGATGCTTTCTCTCCTTCCTGTCCATCCATAAGCAAATGTCCCGCTTTCTTTATAAACTGCCTTTGCTTTAGTCATCTATTGTCACTCTTCCTTTCTGCCACCTTTCATAACTCCTTCCCACTCACAGAAAATTCACTCTTATCAGGATCCACTCTGGCTTTGCTTTCGTTGTGGCTTCCCGGCTTCTACTATGGGCTGCTTAGAGTTCAAAATCCATTTCTTTGTACTGTCACAGATTGTAAATATTCAAAAGCTGGTGACTAGAGAGGTGAGAGGAGCCACATTCATGATCTGAACCAGAGAAAGGGAGGAGGTGCTATCAGATGCTCCATTTTAATGGTAAACAAATAACACAACTCAGACTGGTTTGGTGCAGTCTGCATACATCAGACAGGAGGAGATGGACTGCTGACTTGGCAAAGGACTTGTAAATAAGAGCTGACTTCGGTTTGGCACCTATAATTATACCGGAGCCATAGCTTGCATGTAGATTGTCTCTTAGAAAGAAAGAAGAAACCAAAAAAAAAAAAAAAGAAAAGAAAACCAAGCAGGGAGGAAGGAGACAAGCAGACAATTTTTTTTTTTTCTTAATAGGATAGGCTCAAACATACAGTTTCCTTCTAGACTTTATTTTAAATTGGGACTTCTTGTGCAGAAAACATTCATGAGAACAGTACAATAGAAAATGCTGTAATTATCTGGAATTTCATAATAATTGTTTTACAGATTCCATAAGGGGCATTGATTCCAACACTGAACTAAGATTTTAAATAATGAGAGGAGAAACAATCCCTCTGGCCAAACCTCCAAGTCATATCGAGAGCATCACAGGTGTTTGTTTGTATGTAGTACGGAAAGACTATGTTGAGTAATGCAAGAGAGGAAAAACTTCTTTCTCTACCCTCCCTAGGTTCACTGGCTGCCCACGTCTCCAATCAAACTGATAAGAAATAGATTAATAAGAGAACAACAACGAAACCCAGACTTCATTATGTATAGACATGAGTTTCCAAAGAAATGAAAGCTCAAGGAAGTGGCGGCTGATTGAGGCTTATATACCATCTTAGGATAAACAAAGAAAAGGAGATTTTGAGCTTCTGGATGGAGGAGGCAAGCTGTAGAAAGGGGAAGGGGGGACAGTCTGGTAAACAGGGGTTACGAGGTTATCCTGTGAAGCCGATAAGAGGCTCCCAGGTGGTGAATTGTCTCAGGGAGTCACTCTCTTGCTGGTATGACCCCTTTCTAAGTGGAAAGTTCTTTTAGAAATGTAAATTTCCATTACAAAAGGGGAAAATTTCACTCCATTTCAGGGCGGTTGGGGGAAGTAAAGAGCTTTCCCTGCATCTTGTTGCTGTTCAGCTGTTCTCTCACCTCCAACTCTTTGCGATCCCATGTGCCCCGCAGCATGCCAGGCCTCCCTGTCCGTCACTATCTCACGGAGCTTGCTCAAACTCATGCCCGTTGAATCTGTGATGCCATCCAACCATCTCATTCTCTCGTCCCCTTCTCCTCTTGCCCTCAGTCTTTCCCAACATAAGGGTCTGTTCCAATGAGTCAGCTCTCCATATCAGGTGGCCAAAATACTGGAGCTTCAGCTTCAGCATCAGTCTTTCCAGTGAACATTCAAGGTTGATTTCCTTTAGGACTGACTGGTTTGATCCCCTTATGTCCAAGGGACTCTCAAGAGTCTCCTACATTTGCTGGTTTTCAATTGCATTTAGCTAAAAATAATCCATATGCCAAAGAGGCACATTTTGGGATGGCACATTCTGGAAAACTTTAGTCCAAATGGTTAACCATATTATTTTCTTTTTTAAGCTCTAAAGTTCCCTGAGGACAGGGCAAATAATATGTATGAACATACTATAGCACATAGCAAATGTGCTTTGCTAGAGGTTTAAAGCACTGTAGAAACCAAGGAAATGGAGTTTTCTGCTGTCTGAGAGGCTTTAGGCTTTCTGAAGAAGGTGACATTTGAAGAAGGGGTAGGATTTGTATCTCTGCTAAGTGGAGAGAAAATGACAAGAATAGAAGCTGGAAAGTTCAGGAAATATTTAGCTGGTGGGTGAGCGGTCAAATTTGGTTGAAGGGTATGCTAGGAGAGATGAAGCGAAAGAGAAAGCAAACGCAGAATCGTAGCTTGTTGAGTCTGTTTGAGCAGCTTTGTTTTTATTCTGAGTCCTAGGAAGCCACTGAAGGTTATGGAAAAGAAGAACTGTTTTTCTAGAAAGTTCTTTGACAGAAATTGGAAGATGTTTAGAGGAGGTGAGACTGGAGTCTGGGAATACAGTTAAGTAAACCTAGGACCTGAATTTGGTGAAGAAAATGAGGTGGTGAAAAGGTAAAACCCACACTGTTTGGAACTGGTGAAATGCTTTCCTCTGTGTCCAGGGGAAGGAGAAGCCTGCGATGAAAAGAAAAGATTTAAATTGGGATTTTGTAAATTACAAAAGCCCAACTTGGTTCATCTAAAAAGATAAAAATGGGGAACTTACCTGGTGGTCCTGAGGCTAAGACTCTCAGCTCCTGACGCATGGGAGCCTGGGTTGATTCCTGGTCAGGGAACTCGATCCCACAAGCTCAGCTAAAAGGTCCTGCAACTGAGAGTTCACACGTTGCGGCTAACGATTAGGACAGGGCAAATAATATGTATGAACATACTATAGCACATAGCAAATGTGCTTTGCTAGAGGTTTAAAGCACTGTAGAAACCAAGGAAATGGAGTTTTCTGCTGTCTGAGAGGCTTTAGGCTTTCTGAAGAAGGTGACATTTGAAGAAGGGGTAGGATTTGTATCTCTGCTAAGTGGAGAGAAAATGACAAGAATAGAAGCTGGAAAGTTCAGGAAATATTTAGCTGGTGGGTGAGCGGTCAAATTTGGTTGAAGGGTATGCTAGGAGAGATGAAGCGAAAGAGAAAGCAAACGCAGAATCGTAGCTTGTTGAGTCTGTTTGAGCAGCTTTGTTTTTATTCTGAGTCCTAGGAAGCCACTGAAGGTTATGGAAAAGAAGAACTGTTTTTCTAGAAAGTTCTTTGACAGAAATTGGAAGATGTTTAGAGGAGGTGAGACTGGAGTCTGGGAATACAGTTAAGTAAACCTAGGACCTGAATTTGGTGAAGAAAATGAGGTGGTGAAAAGGTAAAACCCACACTGTTTGGAACTGGTGAAATGCTTTCCTCTGTGTCCAGGGGAAGGAGAAGCCTGCGATGAAAAGAAAAGATTTAAATTGGGATTTTGTAAATTACAAAAGCCCAACTTGGTTCATCTAAAAAGATAAAAATGGGGAACTTACCTGGTGGTCCTGAGGCTAAGACTCTCAGCTCCTGACGCATGGGAGCCTGGGTTGATTCCTGGTCAGGGAACTCGATCCCACAAGCTCAGCTAAAAGGTCCTGCAACTGAGAGTTCACACGTTGCGGCTAACGATCGTATATGCTGTAAGAAAGATCAAATGTTCCACACATCACAACTAAGACCGAAAACAGCCAAACAATAAATATTTTTTTTTAAAGAGAGAGAATTAGGGGAAGAAATAAATGAGATAACCTGTGGGAGCATTGTTTTATATATATATATATTGTTTTATATATATATAAATAACTGAGTATTCTTGCCTGGAGAATCCTATGGACAGAGGAGCCTGGCAGGCTACAGTCCATGGGGTCGCAAGAGTCAGACATGACTTAGTGACTAAACCACCACCATAAACGCAACATGCAAGACAACTCTATGCCAATGAAACTTTTTTTAAAAAAGATGGGAGACCAGGATTTTAGTTATAACCACCATGCTCTCCCCATCCTGCCTCTCTTCCATCACACATACAAACCCTATGCTCCAGTTTTGTAACCATAAATAAATCACTGAATCTCTTTTTTAAAATATAAATTTATTTATTTTAATTGGAGGCTAACTACTTTACAATATTGTAATGGTTTTGCCATACACTGGCATGACTCCGCCACAGGTGTAATGTATTCCCCATCCCGAACTCCTCTCCTACCTCCTTCCCCATCTCATCCCTCTGGGTCATCCCAGCACACCAGCCCTGAGCATCCTGTATCCTGCATCGAACCTGGACTGGTGATTCGTTTCACATATGATGTTATACATGTTTCAGTACCATTCTCCCAAATCATCCCACCCTCGCCCTCTCCCACAGAGTCCAAAAGACTGTTCTATACATCTGTGTCTCTTTTGCTGTCTTGAATATAGGGTTAGCGTTATCATCTTTCTTCACTTAATCTCTAATTAAATGAAAATGATAATATCTCAATGACCCCAAGGGCGGGGACTATATGGAGGGTTTCTTGAGTTTCCTTCTGCTGTGATTATGATCATTATCAGGGAATGGATGCTGTCATTCATTCATGGGACCCGAAGAGCCTACCATCTGGTCTCGGGGAGACAGGAAACATACAATTATGATTTAACACAAAAATGCTGTAGTGGAGGCAGATGAGATACACAGAGGACATAGAAGGGCCAGGATTCCCACACCAGCCCAGGGAAGTTAGGGAACTTCCTTAGGGGAAGTAACACTCAAGTCGAGCCTCAAGGGAGTTCCCATGCCAGCAAAGAGAACAGGGGTTCCAGGGAGGAGAACAGTGCATGTTTTAAAAAGGAGACGCGTCTTGAGGAAGAACTGAAAGTAAGTTCATATGAGTGGGATACAGCGAACAAGATATGAAATAGTGAAAATCTGAGACTAGACTAGTGGTCAGATATTACTCAAGATACCACTGAGCACTCAGTGATGGAAGGGCAGTATGCTAGATGCTGGTTAATTGGAAGATCTGAGGGAATTATTTGAAAAGGCTTCAAGCTAGAGTCAGAAGGGACAGTAATAAAGCTATTGAGACAATCCAGGAAGACATAATAAAAGTTTATTAAAGACAATGGCTGTGGGGAAAGGGAGGTCAGAATCAACTCTTAGCTTACTGGATGAGGCATAAAGAGAAGAGAGGAATTAAGGGTCACTTTCTGGCTTTGGGAAATTGGGTGGATGATGGTGGTGTTTACTGAGGTAGGAGGTTGGTGGAGACATGTAAAGTTGTGGCACTCACATCTTTTATCCTGCTTTTGCTTTATAGATGCAACATCACTCCTAATATTTCTGAAGATCCTGAAGTGCTTTTGTTTGTTTTCCACTTGTGTCTCATTCTCTTGCCTTCTGCAGAGTTTGTAATCTGTGAGTTGAGAGTTTTTATTCCAGGCAGATGGACTCCTCCATTAACTGTGATCTTGTTGTCGGTGTTCTAGGCTGCAGCTAACTCTGAGTATCGCTCACCCCTCTTCATTCACCTCCTGACTTTCAGAACTGTGTTGGAATCTCTACTCCTATGCTTCTCTCCCATTCTCTGTGTTGAATGGGGTTAGTGGAGGGTGTCCACACATTTTTATTTCTTTACTATGATTTTAATATAATTTTTGGAAAAAAGAATAAGTGGATATGCTCAGTCTACCTCTTAAACCAGAAGATCTTGAAATTGATCTTTGATATGTTGTACTTAGGGCTTCCCTGGAGAAAGAAATGGCAACCCACTCCAGTGTTCTCGCCTGGAGAATCCCAGGGGCTGGGGAGCCTGGTGGGCTGCCGTCTATGGGGTCACACAGAGTTGGACACGACTGAAGTGACTTAGCAGCAGCAGCAGGGCTTCCCTGATGGCCCAGATGGTAAAGAATCCACCTGCAGTACAGAAGACCTGGATCTGATCCCTGGGTCGGGAAGATACCCTGGAGAGGACAATGGCAACCCACTCCAGTATTCTTGCCTGGAGAATTCCATGGACAGAGAAGGCTGGTGGGCTATAGTCCATGGGGTTGCAAAGAGTCAGTCACCACTAAGTCACACACACACACACACACACACACCCACACACACACCCACACACACGATGCATCTAAGGTAGCTATGGTACACCGAGGTTGAGGTTTATAGTAGATGATTAGCTGTGTGTATGCACTTGGAATTCAGGAGACAAACCTAAATTACAGGTGAAGATCAGGAGTTACTAGTATAGAAATGATGGGTGTGGATGAGAATGCCTTTGGAGAGTGTGCAGAATGGGAAGAGAACAGGAATTAAGCCTGATGCTGGGAACCATCACTATTTAAGATAACTGTTTTCAGGATATAATATTCTTCTAGCTTTAGGGAGAGTAATGTTAACTTAGAACTTTCCCCTATGAATAGAAAGGACTTATATGGACTCCTTGAGTTCAGGAAAGTTGCATTTAATAAATAATAAAGGTGTGAAAGCAACAGCAAAATGATTAGGTGTAACAAGGTTGAACAGGGTGAGGATAGGAGTTCCTGAGACGGGAGAGATAATCAAGGGTGTCATTGTCTCCACACGATGCTATCAGACTTTCTTGGTTCTAGGCCCATTTTTATGAGTCTACTGAGTGATGGCTCCCATGATCTGCTCTAGTATTTTTTTTTCTCCTGCTGAGAACATGACTCTGATTCAAGTACCATTGTTCAATGAGAAATACCCTGATAGTCTTCACACATTCAGCAAATATTTATTGAGGCCTTAATGTGTTCCAGACTCGGTGAGGTGTTGGGGATATGAAAATATATAACATGACATTCTTGCCCTCAAAGAACTCACAGGTATTCATAAACCATCCCTCATACTCCGACTCACTGTTGTTGACTGACACTGTTTTATTAACAAAGATCCTGCCATTAGTTTTTAGGGAAAGATAGGTAGATGTGGAAGGTCTTATTCTGGTGTCCAGCATGGCTATTTTGTGTAGCTGGTTAGGCAAAGGGTGAGGATTGCTTTTACTCTATCTCAGGAGTGATAGACAGTCTTCACCCTAAACCAGTACAGCACAAGGCCTGGGGCACACTGGGTTCTATAATTAGTTTGTGCGGTGCTGTGCTAAGTTGACTCACTGTTGTTGACTGACACTGTTTTATTAACAAAGATCCTGCCATTAGTTTTTAGGGAAAGATAGGTAGATGTGGAAGGTCTTATTCTGGTGTCCAGCATGGCTATTTTGTGTAGCTGGTTAGGCAAAGGGTGAGGATTGCTTTTACTCTATCTCAGGAGTGATAGACAGTCTTCACCCTAAACCAGTACAGCACAAGGCCTGGGGCACACTGGGTTCTATACATTAGTTTGTGCGGTGCTGTGCTAAGTAGCTCATCATGTCTGACTCTTTGTGACCCTGTGGGCTGTAGCCCACCAGGCTCCTCTGACCATGGGGATTCTCCAGGAAAGAATACTGGAGTGGGTTGCCATGCCCTCCTCCAGGGGATCTGCCCAACCCAGGAATCAAACCCAGGTCTCCCACATTGCAGGGGGATTCTTAACCATTGTCTGAGCCACCAGGGAAGCCAAAGAATACTGGAGTGGGTAGCCAGGGGATCTTCCTGACCCAGGAATTGAACTGGTCTTCCACACAGCAGGCAGATTCTTCACTAGCTGAGCTACCAGGGAAACCCCGCATATTACTTTATTTAATCCTTATCTTTGTTACTTCAAGTTACTGAAGCCGAAGTGAAGTCACTCAGTCGTGTCCGATTCTTTGCGACCACATGAACTGTAGCCCACCAGGCTCCTCTGTCCTTGGGATTCTCCAGGCAAGAATACTGAAGAGGGTTGCCATTTCCTTCTCCAGGGGAACTTCCCGACCCAGGGATCGAACCCAGGTCTCCTGCATTGCAGGCAGATGCTTTAACCTCTGAGCCACCAGGGAAGCCCCTTCAAGTTACTAGTAAGTAACTATTCTAAAAAGGCACAAGCCACACATCACAGTAATGTATTTTGGAGAGGGCCATTGGAAGAAAAGTTTTTTAAGAGTAAAACTTAAAGTAAGCATAGCTGGCGAATGAGTGAGTTCTTGGTTAAAAACAACAATGAAACACTAATCAGAGAATGATTGTCTACTGCCTTCCTTATAAATCTTAGGTTTTTTTTTTTTTTTTTAACCTCATGATTTTTTTTAAAGTCTCTGAAAGATAGGGATATATTAGTTAAGCAGAGAATGGCAACCCACTCCTGTATTCTTGCCTGAAGAATTCCACGGACAGAGGAGGCTGGCAGGCTACAGTCCATGGGATCGCAAAGAGTCTGATGCGGCTGAACGACTATCACTAAAGAATGCAGGCAGGCACAAGGGTGGATAGAGAATGAATCTAGTCTGGTGCTTTATTATTACTATTGCTAAAACTAATTAAATTTGTAATTGACACAACAGTAGTAGTGATGGGATTAGAAGGGAATAGAATCACTTCCAATGATGACCTTTCTCTAGTTTTTTGTTGTTGTTGTTGTTGTTTAGTCGCTCAGCCAAATCTTTTGCAACCCCGTGGACTGTAGCCCACCAGGCGCCTCTGTCCATGGGATTTCCCAAGCAAGAATACATTTCCTTCTCCAGGGGATCTTCTTGACCCAGGGATCGAACTTGTGTCTCCTGCTTGGCAGGAAGATTCTTTACCACCGAGTTTAGGGGAATTTTAAAATTGTATATATGGGAAAAGAAATAATTGATTAATTGATTCATTCAATCGACAGATAAAGTCAAGCATGTGCCAGGCACGGTGATAGGCGCTGGGAACACAAAAATGAACTCAGTGCTCTTCTTTTTAGGGAGCAACGGGCTGATGACTGAATGAAATCCCACCAGGAAAGTTACAGGGCGGAGTAACACACGCTGCAGTGTGTGCCAGGGAAGCTGTTGGCCTCGCTTTGCAGCCTGTTTACTCCAGTTATCTGGTGCTGCCACCTGCTGGAAATTTTCTTTTTCACAGCGTTTAACCCTAGGTATGGACAGAGAAACCAGAAATTCCTTGGTGAAGGTCCGTCCCCCTTTCCAGCTTCGCACCCTGGGACCTCAGCGTTTTCCCTGAGGACGAAACCCTCCCTTTTCCGCTCCACCAGCCCCATGTGAACAGGAGCCCTAACTTCCCCGGAACCTCGACTCCTCTCTTGGAGTCATGCTGAGTCATCTGCCCATATGCCCAGGGCAATTGCCTCATTTCTCTCCCTCCCACAGTTTTGCTGCCGAGCTTCTGTTTTGGAGGTTTTGTCCTTCTTTGGCCTTTTCCCCGCTCTTCTAAGAGAGCTTCTTGCCAGGACACTGGGAGTGTGAGCCTGAGTTGCTTAACATGGGCAGCAAAGGCCTTTGCAGCAAACAGTTCCACCCAGTTTTGAACTTACTCTACTTCTGTATGAGGAGGGCACTTACTTCCTCCTGAGTCATCTGGTTCAGGTCCTCTGAGCTGCTTCAGAATGCTGAGCAGAAGATAGGGTTCAGAGGCGGAGGCATTAAATAGGTCATTTGTTTTGCGTTATCCATTCTTGGAGGGAGTTGCACACCCTCAGGGATGGTTTCTTCATGGAACAGGAGCCTAGAACTGAGTCCACCAGTGAGTCTAAGGCCTCTTCTCATGTGGCCCCACTTCAAGCCAAGGGTGTCCTAAGAATTGCTGGTATTTTGCCCAGAAAACATTTACTTACCTGGTTATTAGGGGCTTCCCCAGTGGCTCAGTGGTAAAGAATCTGTCTCCCATCACAGGAGATTCAGGTTTGATCCCTGGGTAGGCAAGATCCCCTGGAGGAGGAGATAGCAACCCACTCCAGTATTCTTGCCTGGGAAATTCCATGGACAGAGCCTGGTGGGATACACTTCATGGGGTCGCAGAGTCAGACATGACTGAGCACAAATGCACTGGTTATGAGACTATTCGGTTGCACAAAATCATGTGTAGGGGAGACCCCCCTTCTTCTATCTCCTGTCATCACACCAAAAATATTGAGTAAGTAGGTAAGAATGACTCTTGGAATATGGAAACATGTTTGTCTAAGAAATGCATTCTTACTGTGTACCTTTAATCCTAAATTAAATCATGAAGTGGAAAATATACTTATTTCTAGCTGGTAGACCCCCCACCCCCAAAACCTCCAATATAGGAAGCTGGGTTTACTCTTGATGCTTCTGAGACTGAAGAACACATTCTGCTCTCTGTTGAGGAGGGCCAGAGGCAGACACCATGTTGAACAAATTAATCATCAAATCTCTTTCCTGATACACTGTTTACTGGTTCTTTTTTCTCTTGCCCTATAGCTTGACAGACCATTCTATTACCTCTTCTCCCAACCCTGATCCTTTCTCAGGCTTTAGTTCATGTTTTCCTTTTCTCTCCTTCCGTGCTAAAATTACTGGCAGTTACAGTGAGAAATAGATTTAAGGGACTAGATCTGATAGACAGAGTGCCTGATGAACTATGGATGGAGGTTCGTGACATTGTACAGGAGACAGGAATCAAGATCATCCCCAAAAAAAGAAATGCAAAAAAGCAAAATGGCTGTCTGAGGAGGCCTTACAAATAGCTGTGAAAAGAAGAGAAGTGAAAAGCTAAGGAGAAAAGGAAAAATATAAGCATCTGAATGCAGAGTTCCAAAGAATAGCAAGGAGAGATAAGAAAGCCTTCCACAGTGATCAATGCAAAGAAATAGAGGAAAACAATTGAATGGGAAAGACTAGAGATCTCTTCAAGAAAATTAGAAATACCAAGGGAACATTTCATGCAAAGATGGGCTCGATAAAGGACAGAAATGGTATGGACCTAACAGAAGCAGAAGATATTAAAAGGTGGCAAGAATACACAGAACAGTACAAAAAAGATCTTCACGACCCAGATAATTATTATGGTGTGATCACTCACCTACAGCCAGACATCCTGGAATGTGAAGTCAAGTGGGCCTTAGGAGGCATCACTACGAACAAAGCTAAGTGGAGGTGATGGAATTCCAGTTGAGCTATTTCAGTTCCTGAAAGATGATGCTGTGAAAGTGCTGCACTCAATATGCCAGCAAATTTGGAAACCTCAGCAGTGGCCACAGGACTGGAAAGGATGCTTTTCATTCCAATCCCAAAGAAAAGGATTGCCAAAGAATGCGCAAACTACCTCACAACTGCACTCATCTCACACACTAGTAAAGTAATGCTTAAAGTTTTCCAAGCCAGACTTCAGCAGTACATGAACTGTGAACTTCCAGATGTTCAAGCTGCTTTTAGAAAAGGCAGAGGAACCAGAGATCAAATTGTCAACCTCTGCTGGATCATTGAAAAAGCAAGAGAGTTCCAGAAAAACATCTATTTCTGCTTTATTCAGTTCAGTTCAGTTCAGTCACTTAGTCATGTCTGACTCTTTGCGATCCCATGAATCACAGCATGCCAGGCCTCCCTGTCCATCACCATGTCCCAGAGTTCACTCAAACTCACGTCCATTGAGTCGGTGATGCCATCTAACCATCTCATCCTCTATTGTCCCTTCTTTCTCCTGCCTCCAATCCCTCCCAGCATCAGAGTCTTTCCCAATGAGTCAACACTTTGCATGAGTTTCAGCTTTAGCATCATTCCTTCCAAAGAACACCCAGGGCTGATCTCCTTCAGAATGGATTGGCTGGATCTCCTTGAAGTCCAAGGGACTCTCAAAAGTCTTCTCCAACACCACAGTTCAAAAGCATCAATTCTTTGGTGCTCAGCTTTCTTCCCAGTCCAGCTCTCACATCCATACATGACTACTGGAAAAACCATAGCCTTGACTAGATAGGCCAACTCTCACATCCATACAGGACTACTGGAAAAAACATAGTTTTGACTAGAAGGACCTTTGTTGGCAAAGTAATGTCTCTGCCTTTTAATATGCTGCATAGGTCGGTCGGTCATAGCTTTTCTTCCAAGGAATAAGCGTCTTTTAATTTCATGGCTGCAGTCACCACCTGCAGTGATTTTGGAGCCCCAAAATATAAAGTGTGTCACTTTTCCCACTGTTTTCCCATCTATGCCATGAAGTGCCATGATGCAGTATTGTATAAATTGCCCTTATGGTAAAACTCACTTGGACCTCATGTGAATACTTCAATATGGGAGTCATACCGCCCCCCCGCCAAAATCAGAATTTCCAGGGGAGGGTCGAGGCAGTTAAATCTTTCATAATTATTTGAATCTGATGTTTCTTATTGAGAATTTCAGGCAACAGTGGCTTACTTTACATGATCCTCACCACAATGGGTAACTCAGGCAGTATGAACCTTATGAGGGCTATTTGAGGAATGGAAAAGGAACTACATCAAGGTTTCATAACTTGATCAAAATTAGGAGACAAGGATTCTTTTTCTTATTTCTAAAGTCTCAGAATAATTGTATTGGATTATTTTCCTGCACTAAGAAGTTTTTTAAAATGGTAGCATTTCTCTTCAAATTCTATCTTTCTATGCTTGTTTTTTTCTCTCTATCATTTTTAGAAGATTATTCGAAAACACTTAGTATTACTTGCTTCTTAAAATAAAACATAAAATATCAGCCTCATTCATAAAATATCAGGAACACAATTTTTAACATAGAATGTTGTCCTAATAAATGTTTGTGTGTTTTTTTGGTCAATGAAAACTAATGCAAAATTCAGAGAATTTAATTCCATTAAAGTGCACAGGTATTTAAAAGTAAAATAGAAATAACACTGTAAAATAAATAATACTGTTCAACCATCTCTCTTGCCATCACCTGTTTCTGTGACACAAGATTCTTTTTTATGGTCTGCCTTTTGGAAATACTTATGGAGCATTTTCTTAACCTCTTTATAAATGATTCATTTTTTGCTTCTCTGAGGTTAAATATCATTGTTTCCTACCATTAGAAGACTGATCTGTGTTAAATATAGATAAAGGACAATGGACAACAGTAAGTGACAAAGAATGAATGAAAATGGGTAATATTGCAGTCTAAGGATAGTGGCATGTCACTCACTGAAAAATCTGAAGGTGGTAACATGTCACTCATTTGTAAACCATCTGCCTGGATAATTCAATCCAAATGGCTTTGCCAACAAAAAAAGAAAAAAAATTGCCAGGCCCATCAATAATCAACTGGAAGACAGGCATTACATTAGGCTGAGGTAAATTTCAGATGGACAGTGTGCTTGTTTTAGTACTGATTGGAATTTCTATGTAGAACTAGCTATATCAATGTGACTACGAAGCTTATTTTCCTGGAAACTAGGAATCTAACATCATAGATCACTTTGCCTCAGTAAGGGGATTTAGAATCTTAGACCAAATAAAATTAAGTTGTTTCTAAGGACTTTACTCTTGACTTATATCTAAAAGGCATTTTGAGTGACAAAACAGAATGGGCAGTTTGTTGAATGTTTTCGAGATTGTTGGGAGACATATGTATACACCGTCATAGCAACAGAACAACTGACATTTTGTACTTTTTTTGTTTTCTATGGATATTCAAAACAGGCTTTCTCAAAAAGAGTTCTTTGGATCACATGTCAGAATTACTGGACTGCTTATCATTAAGGCGTATTCCTGAGCCCCTATGAATAAAGTTAGCTAACAAGTATCTATGTATCTATGTATCAATGGATAAGCATTCTAGATGCTTATTATGCACAGCAAACTTTTGTTGCTGCTCTGCAGGTTTTTTGGCTTCTCAGGTGGCTCAGTGGTGAAGAATCCATCTGCCAGTGTAGGAGACAAGGGTTCAGTCCCTTGGTCAGGAAGACACCCTGGATTAGGAAATAGCAACACATTCCAGTATTCTTGCCTGGAAAAATATGGGCATAGGATTCTGGCAGGCTTCAGTCCAAGGGTTGCAGAGAATTGGACATGACTGAGAGATGGAGCGCACACGTGCACACACACACACACACACACACACTATCCTTACTGAGTCAGATGCTGTTCTACAGAGAAGTGAAAGTGAAGTCACTCAGTCATGTCCTCAGTTTCTAAGGGATAGAAACTGAAAATATAAACTAAAGCTATATATTTGTACTCATGTTGTGCTTGCATTTTATCTTTTATTGTAACCAGCTATGTCTGCAGGCAATATCACCTCTAGTCTCTAATAAATTCTTGAAGGTCAGGGACTCTTTCATCTTTCTATCTCTGGAGGGTTCCAGGGCTTGTTATAAGGCTTGATATATGATGAATTATTTTTTGAATAATAATACTATTACAAAGAAATTAAGGAAAAAGTGTGAGCTAATACTTGACAAAGGCTGAACTACCAGGACACTAAGGTGGTATACCTCAAAGAAGAAACCAAGGAAATCCAAGGAAGGATGAAAATAAAGAGGGGATGTATTTAGATTTCTTTTTAACTCGTCAGAAATTAATACTTCATTGAGAAATCTTTTCCCTCTGAACCTCATAATTTTAAATAAATACTTAATAAGTGCATATATTTAAATACAGATATATGTGTCTGATATTGATAGCCACAAGATTTTCCTCTGTTTAATTTAATTTAGTGATTACTTTATCCAAATGGCTTTTTTAGAGAATCCATACACTTCCCTGGTGGCTCGGAGAGTAAAGCATCTGCCTGCAATGCAGATATTTAACTTATATGCAGAGCACATCATGAGAAATGCTGGGCTGGAAGAAGCACAAGCTGTAATCAAGATTGCTGGGAGAAATATCAATAACCTCAGATATGTAGATGACACCACCCTTATGGCAGAAAGTGAAGAACTAAAGAGCCTCTTTGGAAGTGAAAGAGGAGAGTGAAAAATTTGGCTTAAAGCCCAACATTCAGAAAACTATGATCATGGTAACTGGTCCCATCACTTCATGCAAAATAGATGGGGAAACAGTGGAAACAGTGTCAGACTTTATTTTTCTGGGCTTCAAAATCACTGCAGATGGTGATTGCAGCCATGAAATTAAAAGATGCTTACTCCTTGGAAGGAAAGTTATGACCAACCTAGAGAGCATATTAAAAAGCAGAGACATTACTTTGCCAGAAAGGTCTGTCTAGTCAAGGCTATGGTTTTTCCAGTTGTCATATATGGAGGTGAGAGTTGGACTATAAAGAAAGCTGAGCACCAAAGAATTGATGCTTTTGAACTGTGGTGTTGGAGAAGACTTTTGAGAGTCCCTTGGACTTCAAGGAGATACAACCAGTCCATCCTAAAGGAGATCAGTCCTGGGTGTTCATTGGAAGAATTGATGTTGAAGTTGAAACTGCAATACTTTGGCCACCTGATGTGAAGAGCTGACTCATTGGAAAAAACACTGATGCTGGGAAAGATTGAGGGTAGTAAGAGAAGGGCACGATAGAGGATGAGATGGTGAGATGGCATCACCAACTCGATGTACATGGGTTTGGGTGAACTCCGGGAGTTGGTGATGGACAGAGAGGCCTGGCAAAGAGTCGGACACGACTGAGCGACTGAATTGAACCGAATGGGCCATCTTTAACACAGCCTGGAACCCTCCATCCCTGAACTGTTCTTAAATGTGGCCCATCCAACCCTGCCCCCTTCCTTTATCCAGTTTCTGAAGATGAAGTGATTTTCTTGAAAAAAGCTTGTGTGCTGCTTGGCATAGGTTGCAGGTACCCCCCCCCCCCATGAATGAGGAGGAAATAAGAAGTTAGGTCAACCTGGCTCATTATCACAGAAATGCAAATCAAAACTACAATGAGCTATCACCTCACACCAGTCAGAGTGGCTGGCATTAAAAAAAAAAGAAGCTACAATGAATGCTTAAGAGGGTGTGGAGAAAAAGGAACTTTCCTGCACAGTTGGTGGGGATGTAAATCGGTATAGCCTCTAAGGAGAAGGGTATGAAGGCACCTTAAAAAGCTAAAAAATAGACCTGTTACATGATCCAGCAAGCCCACTCCTGAGCATATACCCAGAGAAAGCCATAATTCCAAAAGATATATGCACCCCAATGCTTACTGCAACACTATTCACAGTAGCCAGGTCAGCAGAAGCAACCCAACTGTCCATCAGGAGAATATCGGATAAAGAAGATGTAGTGTACGTGTGTTCACTTGCTAAGCTGTGTCCTACTCTCTGTAATCCCATGGACGGTAGCCTGCCAGGCTCCTCTGTCCATGGAATTTTCCAGGCAAGAATACTGGAGTGGGTTACCATTTCCTATTCCAGGGGATGTTCCCAGTCCAGGGGTCAAGCCCACATTTTTTGCATCTCCTGCATTGTCAGGCAGAGGTTTTTTTTTTTTTTTTTTTAACCACTGTGCCACCTGGGTACTTCCAAAGAAGATGTGGTATGTATATACAATGAAATAGTGAAAGAAAGTGAAAGTGAAGTCGCTCAGTCGTGTCCAACTCTTTGCGACCCCATGGACTGTAGCCTACCAGGGTCCTCTGTCCATGGGATTTTCCAGGCAATAGTACTGGAGTGGATTGCCATTTCCTTCTCCAGGGGATCTTCCTGACCCAGGGATCGAACTTGGTTCTCCCACATTGTAGACAGACGCTTTACCATCTGAGCCACCAGGGAAGTCCCAATGAAATAGTACTCAGCCACTAAAAAGAACAAAATCATGCCATTTGCAGCAACATGGATGGACTCAGATTTTGTCATATCGAGAGAAGTAAGTCAGACACAAAAGATAAACATCATATTGCTTATATGTGGAATCTAAAAAGAGGGTACAGATGAACTTACTTACAAAGCAGAAGTAAAGTTACAGACGTAGAAAACAAACTTATGGTTACAGGGGGTGAGGGGAGGAGGGATAAATTGGGAGACTGGGAGTGATGTATACACACTGTGCTGTGCTCAGTCATGGCCAACACTTTGTGACCCCATGGACTGTAGCCTGCCAGGCTCCTCTGTCCTCGGGATTCTCCAGACAAGAATACTGGAGTGGGTTGCCATGCCCTCCTCCAGGGGATCAAACCCTAACCCAGGGATCAAACCCATGTTTCCTTCTTTGCAGGTGGATTCTTTACCATCTGAGCCACGAGAGAAGCCCAAGAATACTGGAGTGGGTAGACTATCCCTTCTTCAGGGGATCTTCCTGACCCAGGAATCGAACTGGGCTCTCCTGAATTGCAGGCAGAATCTTTACCCGCTGAGCTGCCAGGGAAGTTCCATATACACACCACTATATATAAAACTGATAACTATAAGGTCCTACTTAGTGTATAGCACAGGAAACTCTACTCAGTACTCTGTAATAGCCTATATGGGAAAAGAATCTAAAAAAAGAGTGGATGTATGGATATGTATAACTGATTTACTTTACTGTATATCTGAAAATAACACAACATTGTAGATTAACTATGCTTCAATAAAAAGTTTTTATAAAGATAAAAGAAGTTAAGTCAGAGGAAAGGAGGGCTGGAGATGGAAGGTGGTTAATGTGGGAGCAGGAAGACATGGGACAGAGGGTGTGGAGAGAATGGGGGAGGAGAGAAGCAGGTGAGGGGGTGTTAGCTGGGCAAGGGGGAGTCAACTCCCCAAGTGCAAAGCAGCCCTTGAAAGTAGGACTCTTAAGCAGTTAACATTAAGTCTTCATTCTTTAGTATATTCTGCAACGTGAATGATTTATTTTAAGAATCCCCTCCACCGTTTCAACGTAGTTTGTTGCAGAGTTAAGACAGACAAGAGAGAAGTGAAAATCTAATTTTTCAAAATCATATTCATTTCTTAAACAGAAGCTTTTGAGGGGA
Source organism: Madoqua kirkii (assembly GCA_006408675.1). Taxonomy (NCBI): domain Eukaryota; kingdom Metazoa; phylum Chordata; class Mammalia; order Artiodactyla; family Bovidae; genus Madoqua; species Madoqua kirkii. The sequence goes on from SJYC01140395.1 coordinate 22,935, forward strand.
TCATTTGAAACTGCTAAGCTGAGGGACTTTTTTTTTCCTTCTCATATCCATTTTTCCCACATTCTATTTTATTACTTGAAACAAATTACAGAATCAGAGCCTTCTCTCTGTTTCAAGTCAAACAATACTGAAGTGCATAAAAAATGAGTGCTCTTTCCTCCTTACAACACCACCCATAAAAGAGCCAATGGCTACACCTTGGGGTCTCTTTTACATTTTTGTAATAGTATATATAAGGACCTCTCCCTCTTTTGCTAACAAAAATGAGATACTGCACTGCAACTGTACTCACATTGCAACTTTTTTCATTTAATAACATATTAATATTGCAATATAATATTTCAGGAAGTAGATACACAGTTCTTTATCCACCCATCTTCTACTGATACATATTCATGCTATTTCCAAGGTTCTGGCACCTCAAATATTGTCAAAATAAAGACTTTTCACACCTGCCTTTGGATCCTGGCTCTTTTCTTCAGAAGGATGGATTCTTTCTCTCTTTATGGCCACGCTGGGCCTTTGCTGCGGTGCACAGGCTCTGTGACGCTACACGCAGGCTTTGTCTAGTTGCGGCACATGGGTTCAGGAGTTGCAGCTCGCAGTCTCTGGAGTGTGGGCTCTGCAGCTGTGGCACACGGACTTAGTAGCCCCATGGCATGTGGGATCCTAGCTCCTGGACCAGGGATTGAATGAACCCATGTCCCCTGCATTGACAGGTGGATTCTTAACCACTGGGCCACCAGAGAAGTCCCTAAAGGATAGATTCTTAAAACTGGGGTTGCTGGGTCAAAGGGTCTGTGCATTTTTTATTTTGGTGGCTACTGCCAACTAACTTTCCTGAGTAATTTGGGAGTACAAATTTTGTACTATCACAAGATGGCTTTATTAAAAATTTAATGATTTCTCTATTTGTATCCTGACAACTTAATTTACTATCAGTTTAAAACTCAGTTTCCCATGGGTAGTTCAAATTTACCCTCCAACCCTACTGCTCCAGCTCTTTTATTCCTGGCAGGCCTCTATTTGGGGGATGTTTGTAGCATCGGGGAGAGTGTGTGAGTTTGTAGTGCATCCAGTCTTGAGTGTTACTTTCTGCTCCTGCTGAGTGGCCAGTTGTCCATCTAAATTCTTCGTCTTCCTAATCAGGCATCCTCAGTTTAACCCCCACCCTCTCAGGGAGCCTGGCAATTGCAGCTCCTGCCCCTGAATCATGCCCAGTGGGCGTAGGAGACTCTGGGAGAACTCCATGGGCCCTTTCCTGACCACTACTGGTCTTTCTGCTGCTCAGGAAGGCTCAGGCTTCTCTGAGGTCTGCAGTCATTTAGGTTGTTTGTGAAGCCATGCAGTGGTTCTGTTTGCTCTGGAATGCCTCAAACTGATCTAAGCTTATTTTGGTTTTCTGCAAAGATTGACCTTGGAGGAAGGATTCGAACAGCCTGCTGCTGCTGCTGCTGCTGCTAAGTTGCTTCAGTCATGTCCGACTCTGTGCGACCCCATAGACGGCAGCCTACCAGGCTCCCTTGTCCCTGGGATTCTCCAGGCCAGAATGCTGGAGTGGGTTGCCATTTCCTTCTCCAATGCATGAAAGTGAAAAGTGAAAGGAAAGTCGCTCAGTCGAACCTGACTCTTAACGACCCCATGGACTGCAGCCTACCAGGCTCCTCTGTCCATGGGAGTTTCCAGGCAAGAATGCTGGAGTGGGGTGCCACTGCCTTCTCCATCGAACAGCCTGAGGCCCCACAAATGAGCCCTCAGCACATCCCCCACAATCCTCACTTTCCTGTCTGCTGATCAAGCTCTTATCTCCTTCAGGCTCTTCTGACATTGCAGCCTCCTCTCTGTGGTTATGGTGTAGATATCATGTTCTTGATCCTCCAGGCATTGGCTCTGGATGTTTAAAGCCAGACTTTGGGAATTAAAAAAAAAACTCCATTTTTTCTCTCAATTACCGTTTCTGTAATTTCGAACATGGCTTTTAAGAACTTTTTGTCTGCTATAGACTTTACAAATTACTTTCAGAAGCTTAACTCTTCAGGATTTAATTGTTTTCTCTGTATCATCTCTGTATCTTTAAAAATCCTAACACTCCTTGACTGGTGAGGGAAAGAGATAAGTAAAAGGAATTAAAAAAAAAACCCACATAGTTAAGTATCAAAATATTAACTTACTACAAGAACAAATATATTCAATGCACAGTTAATTACGTGAGGTGATGAAACAATTTTGCATGCTAAGTGGCTTCAGTTGTGTCCTACTTTGTGCAACGTAGCCCGCCAGACACCTCTGTCCATGGGATTCTCCAGTCAAGAATACTGGAGGGGGTTGCCAGGCCCTCCTTCAGGGGATCTTCCCAACCCAGGGTTTGAACCTGTGTCTCTCACATCTCCTGTGTTGGCAAGCAGGTTCTTTACAACCTAGGAAGACCCTGATATGACAACTTGAATTCACAAAAATTGCATTTTGGGAGAGGGATTTGATTGGAAGAAAATGCTTAAATTGTCCTGGAAGGGAGGACTGGGCTCCTAAACTGGCCATGTTATAAAAAATATAAGGGTCCAAACTAGTACATATAAGACAAAGGGAGGGATTTATACCAGCGAAGGAGCAGGGAAGTTAATGGAAAGAGGAGAGCGAAGGAGACAGAAGGCAAGAAAGATGGCGTGATGACAGAATGTGACATATCTCTAAGTCTCCAGTTTAATTCCACCAAGTTGTAAGAAAAATATTTAGTCTAAGTGGACACAGTGAGCAGCTGAACTCTGCATCACCCAGGGTGGTGCAGGGAAAACAAAACCCATGCAAACAGATGGTGTCCAGTTACTGGCACCAGTAAAGCCTGGTCCACGCATAACCCTCACTGTTAAGTCAGTAACTGACTGGCCCTTCCCTGTTGTTTAGTATTAAATATCTTCCCTCTCCAGTCTCACTTTCTTTGCCCGTGGAGGTGCCATGTTTCCATCACTTCATGAACGAGATCTGCCTTTATTCCTTGGCATCAAATGAGCTTCAGAGAGCCATACACATCCATAAACCTGATTCTGGGATCACTCAAAAGCAAAAACAAATCAAACTCTCTTAATATATCTCCAAGAGTCTTTTTTTTTTTTTTTTCCATTTTCACTACTGGCCTCAGCAAGCAATGAGAGGTTGTATACGTGTTTGACTTAACCTTATGCCTGATACTCTTATAGACACACATGCATGCAGATGTGTATTTGATAAATGCAGTAGGATGCAAAATACACAAAGGAACTTATCAATGAACTGAAACAGACTCACAGACATAGAGCACAGACTAGTGATTGTCAAGGCAGTTGGGGAGGGATGGATTGGAAGTTCGGGATTAGCAGATATAAGCTGTTATATATAGGACAGATAAACATCAAGGTGCCACTGTACAGCACAGGGAACTATCTTCAATATCCTATGGTAAACCATAACTAAATCATTTTGCTGTACCTTAGAAAATAACACAGCATTGTAAATCAACTGTAGTGCACTAAAATAAATTAAAAAAAAAGCAACAACCTTTTCTGTTTCAGATGACACTAGCAAGAAAGTGAAAAAAAAAAAACCCCCATATTACTGGAGAACATATTTACAAATCTAATAAGAGAGTTGTAACCAAGGTATATAAAAACCTCAAAACTCAGTAATAAAAGGCAAATAATCCAAGTAAAAATGAGCAAAGTATTTGAATATATATTTCTTCAAAGATATACAAGTCAGCAATAAGTACAGGAAAAGAGCTCAGTATCATCAAGGAAATGAAAATAAAAAACATAGTGAGGTACTACTCACACACCCCTAGGATAACTGTATGATCAAAAGATGTTTAGTAACAAGTGTTGGGGAGGATGTAGAGAAGTTGGAAGCCGCATACATTGCTGGTTGGAATGTAAAATGGTGCAGTTGCTTTAGAAAACTGTTTGGCTGTACCTTGAAAAATTAAATATATGGTTATCATATGACCAGCAATTCCAGTCCCGGGTATGTACCCAAGAGAGCTGAAAACACATGTTCACACAAAAACTTGATGCAAATATTCATAGCAGCATTACACATGATTATTTTCAAGCCCCAAAGTGGAAATAATCCCAAAATTCATCAACTGATAATGGATAAGCAAAATGTGACATATGTATGCAGTGAATTTCCTCTTTCACTCAAAAGATATTTTATGGAACTTACTTAAATTTTAAAGTCAATTTCTCTTGCTTTATGCTGAGAGAACATGTTATGATCTGTTCAATGTATAATTTCTCCAAACTCTCTTCTGGCAAAATATTAAATGATTATAAATACTTCAGGCACACTAAAAAAGAAGGCATACTATTTTGGAGCAAACATAATTTTGTAAGCATTGATTTAATCAAACATGCTAATTATATTACTCAGCTCTCTTAATATTTATGTATTGCTTATTTTGCCTGAAATGTCCCAGTGCATTTGTGTTTCTGTAATTTTCCTCTTGTGTTTCTATTGTGTTTTGCTCTGTATGTAACTATCTAGTGTTTATGAATAAAATTACATGACATATCATGGTGCACTTTTATCAAAACGGTTGTTTTGAACTTACTTATTGTTTTTCACCTTAGGTTGTATTTTGCCCAAGATTAATCCTTGTTTTAATTTTAATTTCTTGGTATATCCTTATATACCTTTTTGCTTTCAAATTTTTTAGTCATTTTGGTTTGGGTACATTTTATAAACAGCATGATTATGTCCATGGGTGTGTTCATAGGTGTGTGTGTTTAGCCAGTTTGAGAACAAAGTGTTTTTTAATAAGGAAGTTTAAGAAATTGAACCTATTTTCATTATTATTAATATACATGTTGTGATAGTAAGTTATATATATATATATATGTTCTATCTGTATTCATCATTGTCTTCTGTTTTACAGTTGATAGACTATGTGTTATCTCCTCAATAACTTTCAAAATTGTTAACATTTTTCAATTTTTTGACTGAATAACAGAAAAATTGGTACATTTAACCACAAACATAAAACCGCATGTATATTAAAAAATCAAGACAAATTAAAGGACAAACAACAAACCAGGAAAATATTTGCAGCAAACCATAGACATCTGCAACACAGAAGTCATGAAAAGTGTGTATAATAGTCAAAATTACATTTAGCAACAAGAAACGGAAAAACCTACTACAATGGCTTAACAAGTAAAAGAACTGTTTCATTCAGGGAAAAAAGATGTCCCATGGGAATCAGGCCAGGGCTGATACATCGGCTCCAAACATCACCAGTGTCTAAGGCATGAGCCTTTGGCTTATACATCTTAGCATGTGGCTTTTATCTTTCTGTTTTTCACAATGACTACCGCATCTCACAGCAGTTCAAGGAGGAAGAAGGCAGAATTTGGAGAAAGAACTAGAAGACTTATTTCTCACATCAACAAGGGAAAGTGGAAATCAAAATTTAGCTTCTGCCCCAAACATAGTAGAGTCAAATAAGGGAAGAAGCATGATGCAAATGAAAGTCGGGTCGATCAAAACAGAGTGTCAGCCATCCAGACACGGCAGACATAAAATGCATACGTGAGAAATTAAAAGATATAAAAAACCCTCATAATAATTAAAGCAATTTATACAAAGCTGTTTGGCAGTATTTACAAAGTTCTTTACCCTCTGACCTGTCAGTTTTTATTCTAGGGCTCAACCCTAAGGAAATAACTTTAAACAGAAAGGTTTTATCTTCTAGGCGGTTTACCACAGAGCTCTGTCTGTTTGTTGGTTTAGTGGATACAACCTAAATATTTGTCTATATCAGTTAGCTTCTTGTAGCTTGCAAGGAGCAGCTGCATCTTCAGGTTGTCTCAGCTGATGGTTTGTAGTATAAGAACATAGAAAAGCAGAGAAAGAACAACATCTCGTCAGCCGCAGGGCTGAGGAACAAGACACAGAGATCTTGATGAGCACTAAAAAAGCTCTTCTGATAAGAAGCAGCTCTATCCATCCTGTCTTCTTGTCTGTAGCTCTGCATGCAATGCGCTGACATCATGATGATTCAGCTTCTCTCTGCCTCCACTTCTCTTTCCACTGCTGTTTAACTCAGAGTTTCTAGACCACTGTTGGTTCTCTACAGCCCTGTCCACCTCATTGGTGTCTGCTCACTCTTGCTGCTTGGTCTCCTGACAGGTTTCTGGTCCTTGGGCACTCTGATTCAGGGCTAACTGCAGCCAGCATAACAAAGAGATCGAAATTAAATACAGACCACAGCAAACTGCTTACAAAAGAGTTTGTTCTTACAAAAGTATTAATGCTTTTGAAGGTACTGCTCAGAGTTTAGGCTGCTGTCTTAGGATCTTTAAATAATTTTAGTTTCAAGTTTTTAAAGAAGTAAGTATCAAAAACCAATCTCTGCATACCGAAGAAACCAAAGCACAAAGATGAATTTATTGTAATGTTTTTGACTTGCAAGCTAGGAAACTTAAGGCTATGGGAGCAATTCTGAGTTGCTCACAGACCAGGATTTTTATGGGATAAATACGGAAGTTATTTGGCTTTTTCAACTTGTTGGTTGCCTAGAGGACTCTGTTTTTATTTGGGTCAGGGGAAGAGGGAAGTCCTAAGATAGCATTTGGGGCTTGGCTGCTGTCCTCTGCTGATTTCTGAGAAGAGCTGTAAATTCCTGTAAGGTTAGGTTAAATTTCCTTTATGTGCCTGCACTGACTATATTCATTTTGCTCCTGATATGAGTGACTCCATTTTAGTTGGATTCTACACACATTATGCTGATTATAGAGCATTTGAGTGAGTGAAAGTTGCTCAGTTGTGTCCAACTCTTTGCAAACCCATGGACTGTAGCCCACCAGGCTCCTCCATCCATGGGATTTTCCAGACAAGAATACTGGAGTGGGTTGCCATTTCCTTCTGCAATAGAGCACTTGGGCATATAGAAAAATATACAACACAATAAAATGAACCATAGCCCCACAATCCGAAGACAACTATTATTGATAATTTGGTGTTTCTCTTCAGGTCCTTTTACCTGGAATACTTCTTTTCCTGCCTCCCACCACCTCGCCTAATCTGAGGGGGGTAAATTCTGTGTTTTGAGTAATCAAAGATCAGAGTATTTATGGCCAAGCAAATAAAAATATGGCCAAAAATGGGATGCTTGATGCTGTTAATGTTTTTCCATTTAGAGCACAACCTTGAGGACTTCCCTGGTGGCTCAGCGGTAAAGAATCCGCCTGCCAATGCAGGGACTCAGGTTGGATCCCTGATTCAGGAACATCCCACAATACCGCGGAACAACTGAGTCCCCGCACCACAACTATTGAGCCTGTGCTCTAGAGCCCAGAAGCCCCAACTACTGAAGTCCATGTGCCCTTGAGCCTGTGCTTCACTATAAGAGAAGCCGCCGTAAAGAGAAGACCGCTGCTGCTGCTGCTAAGTCGCTTCAGTCGTGTCTGACTCTACGACCCCGTAGACTGGACTATGCAGCCCACCAGGCTCCCCCGTCCCTGGAATTCTCCAGGCAAGAACACTGGAGTGGGTTGCCATTTCCTTCTCCAATGCATGAAAGTGAAAAGTGAAAGGGAAATTGCTCAGTTGTGTCCAACTCTTAGCGACCCCATGGACAGCAGCGCACCAGGCTCCTCCATCCATGAGATTTTCCAGGCAAGAGTACTGGAGTGGGGTGCCATTCATTGCCTTCTCCACTGCAACTAAAGAGTAGCCCCCGCTGGCCACAAATAGAGTAAAACCTGACAGCCACAACAACCTAGCACAGCCAAAATAAAAATAAACAAATAAAATTATATATGTATATATATATAACAACATTGGGGACTTCTCCAGTGGTCCAGTGGTTAAGAATCTACCTTCCAGTGCAAGGAAAGAGAGTTTGATCACTGGTTGGGGAACTAAGATCCCATATGCTGCATGCAGAATAACTAAGCTGGCACACAGAAACTAGAGGACCCAAGAGCCACAAGTAGAGAAAACCTGCATGCTGCAACAAGGACCCAGTGAAGCAAAAAGAAAAAAGACACTAAGCTTTATTAAAAAAAAGACAAACAACCTCAGGCATTCAGGGCCATCCATTTGAAACTGTTTTCACAGAGGCTGACCTCAACCCCACCTTTGCATTGCATATGAAAACAAAGTTTGCCAGGCGAATTCATAAGGTAAATAAGATGACTCAGGACATGTAGGACCTAGTAAGGGCTCTTCAGAACTTTTAAACACTTTAACAGCATTCTCAAGTGTTTATATACTTATTAATTGCTAGTATTCAATGACTTGCATCTGCTCATTAAACTCTGTGAAGTAAAACAATAAATAGTGAATGAGGAAAAGAGATTTACATTCTGAGACATGCTTCTTAATCTAAAATCAAAGCGTGCGACCTATTTTCTTCCCTTTTCTTTTTTTTTCAATGTTTATTCTAATATTTTATTAAAGAAATTGGCATGCAACTTATTAGTTAATAGAATTACATAAGATGAAACCAAAATAGAATCTTAATGCTCTGGGTTATGCTGTATACTCCATTATTTTGTTTTATTTATTTATTTATTTTAAATTCATTATTATTATATTTTACTTTACAATATTGTATTGGTTTTGCCACACATCAACATGAATCTGCCATGGGTGTACACGTGTTCCCAATCCTGAATCCCCCTTCCACCGCGCCCCCACACCATTCCTCCGGGTCATCCTGGTGCACCAGCCCCAAGCATCCTGTACCCTGCATCGAACCTAGACTGGTGATTCATTTCTTCTATGATATTATACATGTTTCAGTGCCATTCTCCCAAATCATCCCACCCTCTCCCTCTCCCACAGAGTCCAAAAGACTGTTCTATACGTCTGTGTCTCTTTTGCTGTCTCGCATACAGGGTTATCGTTACCATCTTTCGAAATTCCATATATATGCGTTAGTATACTGCGTTGGTGGTTTTCTTTCTGGCTTACTTCACTCTGTATAATAGGCTCCAGTTTCATCCACCTCATTAGAACTTTTCTCAGTGGTCCCAATAGTGTCTGCAGTTACTAAGTAAACATTTGTTTAGTGAAAAGAAGCCGCTGGACTGTGGAAGTCACGTGGATGGAGAACGTAATTAAACGTTTAATTACTTTTTAGTATTTTAAATATTTATTATTTATTTGGTTGCACTGGGACCTGGTTGCGACACTCGGGATCTTTTTCTTGGGGCGCACAGCTTCTCTATTTGTGGCTGGCGGGCTCGGTTGCTTCAGGGCATGTGGGAGCTTAAGTCTCTGACCAAGAATCTGGCTGAATCTCAGCATTGCAAGGCGGATTCTTAACCTCTGAACCAGCAGGGACGATCTGAAGGTTTAATTCTTTCATTGGCTCCTATAAGAAGTATTCTCTGACTTCCAGCAAAGACTTATGTTCCTTGACCATAGTTCTCATGATACATCACAACCTATTATTTCAGTTTCTCTGTCTTTCTTAGAAGATAGATACTAGCTCTATTATTACCATGTTTTCACCTCCAATGTTTTCTCGGTGAAAGTTGATTGGCTGAGTGAATGCAAGATACACTGTATAATGGATGCAGTAGGTTTGTTCCAGATTTGTAAATTTTAAGACCCCAGTCTTTCATTCTCACACTTCTTAAGGCCTGATGTTCTGCTTTGGTGAGGTGATGATTTAACTAATGATTATCTAACGTCGCAATGTTGGGTGAAGCAAGACATGAAAAGTGCCTTGTCAGGAAGCTGAAACAGTTCTCAAGAAAAACCATAGGGGAAGATCTGGGTGTGTATGGATAAGCTCTGCAACCTAAAGACTCTGTACAGGCATGAAGTGAAACCACATTGTATCAACATTTTTGCACAAAAATAAATTTATTTGGCTACAATTAAGCTAATCTATCTTAAAAAGATTCTGTAAGACAGACTTATTTTTAATTAGAATATTTTTCAATCTTTTTCATTCTTTCCAAGTGATAAAATCTTTATTGAGTATAAGTTTTTAACAACATCATTTTAACATCAAGATCTAACATCTGATTTCTTTTTCCCCTTAAATTCTCAATATATTTGAAAATTCTTATTTGCCACTTTTCACAATTATCAGTCAGTAAAGGGTAAATGAATAAACACTTGAAGGGTCAGAGCCATTTTCTTATTTATATGATGCCACTTTTATCTCCCATCTTAATACATTTCTCATAAAGGAGCATGGTAATTTAATTGAACCAAAAAATTATCTCAATTATTTTCAGGAAATCATTATATCAGAGAGAAAATTGATCTTCTATCTGCTTCATGTTCTAATGCTTTCTGAGATCCTACAGATACTTACTTCCTTGCTTTTTAGATAAAAAGCAGATTATTTGAGATAATTTAATAGTGAAAAATGAATAAAATGAGGTGCTATGAGAGAGATACCCTAGGTTTTAAGAACTTTCTTGACATTGACTCTCTGTGTGACCCTGGGGTAAAGCACTTAACCCCTCTGACTTTGTCTTTTAATATGTTAAAGTATTTGAATTAATTGACACATCATTTATTCTAGATTAGTCAGTTCAGTTCAGTTCAGTTGTTCAGTCCTGTCCGACTCTTTGCGACCCCATGAATTGCAGCATGCCAGGCCTCCCTGTC
>SJYC01140399.1:0-10692 GCA_006408675.1 Madoqua kirkii
AGATTATGGAGGGCTGAAGAGAGGAAAGAGCCAGAAGCAGTTGAAAGCAAAAGTGAAGTCGCTCAGTCGTGTCCAACTCTTTGTGACCCATGGACGTGGCCCACCAAGCTCCTCTGTCCATGGGATTTTCTAGGCAAGAATACTGGAGTGGGTTGCCATTTCCTTCTCCAGGGGATCATCTTCCTGACCCAGGGATCGAACCCAGGTCTCCCAAATTGCAGGCAGATGCTTTAACCTCTGCACCACCAGGGAAGCAGTTGAAGATGTTCTTAAAAAGATAAAAGGGAAGAAAAATATGGGCAAACATTGGGGAAGTTTTGAGATGGAAAGGAAGGACTTCTAGGGATCTGGGAAGTGGAAGGGTGCATGTGGTCAAGAAAGAAGGTAGAGATGGAAGTGCTGCCATTTTTGATAGCTGGACGGACCTTGAGGGCACTATGCTAAGTGAGGTAAGTCAGACGGAAACAAATACTGTATGGTCTCCCTTACACATGGAATCTAAGAACAAAAACTCATAGAAACAGAGAACACATTGGTGGTTGCCAGGTGATGGTGGTAGTGGGTGGGTAAAATTATTAAAACAGGTCAAAAGGTGCAAAACTCCAGTTATAAAAGAAGTAAATCCTGGGTGTACCAGTTCAGTTCAGTTAGTCGCTCAGTCGTGTCTGACTCTGACCCCATGGATTGTAACCCTCCAGGCTTCCTTGTCCATCACCAACTCCCAGAGCTTGCTCCAAATCACATCCATCCAGTAGATGATCCCACTCAACCATCTCATCCTCTGTCGTCCCCTTCTCCTCCCACCTTCAATTTTTCCCAGCATCAGGGTCTTTTCCAAAGAGTCAGTTCTTCGCATCAGGTGGCCAAAGTATTGGGGTTTCATTTTCAGCATCAGTCCTTCCAATGAATATTCAGAACTGATTTAATTTGGGATTGACTGATTGGATCTCCTTGCAGTCCAAGGGACTCTCAAGAGTCTTCTCCAACACCACACTTCAAAAGCATCAATTCTTCAGTGCTCAGTGTTCTTTATGGTCCAACTCTCATATCTGTACATGACTACTAGAAAATACATAGCTTTGACTAGATGGACCTTTGTTGGCAAAGTAATGTCTCTGTTTCTTAATATGTTGTCTAGGTTTGTCATAGCTTTTCTTCAAAGGCTTCTCTCCTCAGACTGTATTATTCTTTACATGGAGTTGCAAAGAATCAGGGATGCCTGAGTGACTATCACTCACACTCGGTGTTCTTTTGCCTTATTAACTTATTGGAAAACATCATGAATGTGAAATAATTCAAAGGCTTTCTTGTGCTAATAAGTTGCAAGGTAAAGACTGCCCTCCCTCTATGGTTTCTAATTATATTGAGATTCTTCAATTTCAATACTTATGTGGCACTATAATAGCTCTTCTATGTCTCCCACCCTGGTTTTCTCCCTAGCTGATTTCAAATTTCTTTGGGCCAGTCCATGTGTCACCTATTTTCATGTCTCCAGCTCTCTTCTATATGTCTGGTGCTCATTACTGTGTGCTAGTCTGGTGAGTGGGCACAATGAAGGGACTGGCAAGAGAGTAAGGGTCTGTGTTATGAGTCTCAATGACTGATAGTATTGAAACAGAGGAAAACAGATATTAAGTGCCTCCTGAAGTGAGAACACACTGCTGCTTATGATATAGTCTTGTGGAAAAACAACAACAAAATTGACCTGGAATCTAATCAAGGCCCTTGATATAACTACCAGTTCACAGCAAATGGAACAGAAAAATGCATTAAATGGCACTGCAGGGATGCAACTCAGCAAAAGCTATACTGTGGGGGGAATTCTATATGACAAATAATCAGTTTCTTCTACTGATAAAAAGAAGTAAGGAAAAAACCCAATGAAAAGGGAGGGCATAGATAAAAATTCTTAGGAGATATATCAGTTCGCTACAAAGTTAGGATTTTAGTTTGATTACAGTTTAAACAAACCAGTGGAAAAAATATTTGAGAGAATGGGAGAAATGTGAATACTGACTACTTAATGAGATCTAAGCAATTATAAATACATTAGGTGTGATAACAGCAAGCATGAAATGGACTTTATTCTGTTTCTTTGATCTATATTTTTACATTTATGTCAATGTTATACTATATTGGTTAATATAGCTTTGTTTTATTTAACAACAAGTGGAAGGAATTTAAGTCCTTCTTTGAATTCTTACATAGGATACGAAAAACATGAACCACAAAAGAAAAAAAAAGATAAAAAAACTACAAAAGAAACAAAAAGATAAATTAGACTTCGTCAATATAAACATCTTTCATTGTTGAGACAATTAAAAGATAAGTTAGAGACTGAGATAATATATTTGCAAAGCATAAATGAAAAAAAGGGATACTCAGATATGCAGATAACACCACCGTTATCACAGAAAGTGAAGAGGAACTAAAGAGCCTCTTGATGAAAGGGAAAGAGGAAGAGTGAAAAAGCTGGCTTAAAGTTCAACATTCAGAAAACGAAGATCATGGCATCTGGTCCCATCACTTCATGGGAAATAGATGGGGAAACAGTGTCAGACTTTATTTTGGGGGGCTCCAAAATCACTGCAGATGGTGACTGCAGCCATGAAATTAAAAGACGCTTACTCCTTGGAAGGAAAGATATGACCAACCTAGATAGCATATTGAAAAGCAGAGACATTACTTTGCCAACAAAGGTCCATCTAGTCAAGGCTATGGTTTTTGCAGTGGTCATGTATGGATGTGAGAGTTGGACTGTGAAGAAAGCTGAGCACCAAAGAATTGATGCTTTTGAACTGTGGTGTTGGAGAAGACTCTTGAGAGTCCCTTGGACTGCACTGAAATCCAACCAGTCCATTCTAAAGGAGATCAGCCCTAGGATTTCTTTGGAAGGAATGATGCTAAAGCTGAAACTCCAGTGTTCTGGCCACCTCATGGGAAGAGTTGACTCATTGTAATAGACTCTGATGCTGGGATGGATTTGTGGCAGGAGGAGAAGGGGATGACAGAGGATGAGATGGCTGGATGGCATCACTGACTCGATGGACGTGATTTTGAGTGACTCCGGGAGTTGTGATGGGCAGGGAGGCCTGGTGTGCTGTGATTCATGGGGGTCGCAAAGAGTCAGACACAACTGAACGACTGAGCTGAATTGAACCACAATATATGAAGAACTGTTACAACTCAATACTAAGACAGACAATCCAATTAAAAAATGGGCAAAAAATGTGAGCAGACACTTGAATAAAGGTGATAAATAGGTACATGAAAAGACACTCAACATAATTAGTCATCAAGGAAGTAAAAGTTAAAGCCACAAGGAGATACCATTACATACTCACTAAATGAATCATTCACTATAATGACTAATACTAAGTGGACAATACCAAGGACTGTTGAGAAAGTGGAGAAAATTGGAGCTGTTATGAGTTCTGGGCAGAATATGAAATTGGAGAGCTACTCTGGGAAACAGATTTGTTATTACCTTAAAAGTTTCCTGGTGGGCAGTGGATGAGAATTCATCTGCCAGTGCAGGGGACATGGGTTTGATTCTTGGTCTGGGAAGATTCTACACACCGTGGGACAGCTAAGTCTGTGTGTTCCAACTACTGAGCCTGAGTTTGCAAATACTGAAGCCTGCGCTCTCCAAAAAGAAGGCACCACAACGAGAAGCCCACGCATTGCAATAAAGACCCAGTGCAGCCAACAATAAAAAAATAAATAAAAAGAAAATGGAAGTTAAGCATAAAACTGTTTATGTCAACCCCACTGCCAGGGGAAATGAAACACAGATGTACATCAAGGCCCCCATGAAAATGTTTATAGCAGATTCTTTCATAATAACCTCAAATCCAGAACAATCTGAATGTCTGTCCACTGATCAAAGGATAAACAAATTGTGGTGCATCCATACAGTGGCTCACTACTCAGTAATAAAAAGCAACAACTACAGATCACTGCAACAACACCAATAAACCTTGACAGCATTTCGTTAAGTGAAGACAGTCAGACACAGAAACCAAGTATGATGTGTTTCAATTCCTATGACATTTTGGAAAAGGAATAACTATAAAAAAAGGAAATCAGATTAAAGGGAGCAGCAGTTGGGAGTGGGTAGTGGGGGGGATTGACTTTGAAGATAGGAAAACTCTTCGGAGTGACCCAATTTTTCGATATCTTCATTGTGATGTTGATTAAACAACTGTATTCAAGTGTCAAAACTCATCAAGCTCTACAGTTTAAAAAGATAAAATGTTACTGTATAGATATTAGAACTCAATAAACTTGACTTTAAAAATTGATGAATACAGGCTTCCCTGGTGGCACAGTAGATGAGAATTCACTGCCAATGCAGGGGACATGGGCTGGATTCCTGGTCCAGGAAGATTCCACATGCCTTGGAGAACTAAGCCCATGCGCCAGTACTACTGAGTCCTTGTGTTGCAACTACTGAGCCCATGCACCATAGCCTGTGCTCCTCACCAAGAGAAGCCCCCACAGTGAGAAGCCCACACATTTCAACAGAGTAGCCCTGGCTCACTGCACCTAGAGAAACCCCACACAAAGCATTGCAACTAGAGAAAGCCCATGCAAGGCAAGGAAGACCCAGCATAGCCAAAATAAATTACATTTAATTTAAAAATTGACGAATAAAGTTCATCAGAGCACAGAAACTCTATATTCTCTTATTCTCCCCAAAACATTACTGGGACGGATTATATGCCAATTGCTCTTCATATGGCTAAAACCTACTCAGGTATGCCTATAGTGTTTCATGGAGACCACAGCTATATTTTACATGGTGAAGAAAAAGAAGTAGAGAAAGATGAGAAATACTTCCAGCCTGGATATTTGGAATTCAAAAATGAGAACAGTTTATTTTATTCACACAAAAGAAAGCCCTGCCTTTCTCCTTCGACTGGAATGGAAAAGCGATGGGAACTGGAGCAGCATTTCTGACCATGAAATGGAAACTATTTGTGGAGGATTACAAAGTAAAAATACAGAGAGAGATTGGGCCAGGGCTGGTTGACTTCATAATGGAAACAACATGGACCTTTATGCGGGAGAAAGAAATATCAGCCTTAAGTCATCATTAAATTTAGTCTTTGTTACTCCAGCCAAACAGATCCCCTAATTAGTACTTGGTATATATTTGTATAACTGATTCACTTTGCTGAACAACAGAAACTAACACAAACATTATAAAACAAAGGTACTCCTGACAAACAAACGACTTGTTGTTGAAGTCAAAGAGGCCAATTGTTCTTCACAGTGAGAGTAACCAAGGCATGGGCAAACTGTGGAGGGCTGAGCATCCTGTGCCTCCACTGGGGTGACTGGGGCTGATTCAGGTCAGCAGTGGCAACGATTGGAGTAGGAAACGGCAACCCACTCCAGTATTCTTGCCTGGAAGTTCCCCTAATTAGTACTTGGTATATATTTGTATAACTGATTCACTTTGCTGAACAACAGAAACTAACACAAACATTATAAAACAAAGGTACTCCTGACAAACAAACGACTTGTTGTTGAAGTCAAAGAGGCCAATTGTTCTTCACAGTGAGAGTAACCAAGGCATGGGCAAACTGTGGAGGGCTGAGCATCCTGTGCCTCCACTGGGGTGACTGGGGCTGATTCAGGTCAGCAGTGGCAACGATTGGAGTAGGAAACGGCAACCCACTCCAGTATTCTTGCCTGGAAGATCCCATGGACAGAGGAGCCTGGTGGGCTACACTCCATGGAGTTGCAAAGAGTCGGACATGACTGAGCACACATGCGTCTTTTCTGAAAGTAAGCTTTCTGTAAAACATTTTAAAAGTTTTAAAATATATCAATAGGTGGCAGCCTAGTCATTCTGTTAAAATCAGTCAGTGCAGTAGTAGATTGTTTTTACAAGCCCATAAGAGCCAGAAGGTGGCTCTCTTTGATACGTGGAGTTCCTCCCTGCTTCCTTTAGGCCCAGCCTGATTCCTTGCAGGAAACTGTCGATACTGTGTATCATAATATACCAAGTGCACACCTCTATTAGAAACCAAAGCCACTTATACCCACACAGTTATTATTCAGTTCAGTTCAGTTCAGTTCAGTCGCTCAGTCGTGACTGACTCTGCGACTCCATGGACTGCAGCATGCCAGGCTTCCCTGTCCATTACCAACTCCCAGAGCTTACTCAAACTCATGTCCATCGAGTCGGTGATGCCATCCACCATCTCATCCTCTGTCGACCCCTTCTTCTCCTTGTATTACTTACTATGTATTATTTAGTATTGTCTTCACCATGTCTTTGCTGTTCCAGGAAACTCCACCAAAATCAGACTTCTTCCCAGTAGGTGGCATCAAAAAGCTGTTTACTCCCCAGGACTCTCTGGAAACCTTTGCCGTCCACAAGGCACTGGCACCCTATTCCAGTATTCTTGCCTAGAAAATCCCACGGGCGGAGGAGCCTGGTGGGCTGCAGTTCATGGGGTCTCGAAGAGTCGGACATGACTAAGTGACTTCACTTTCACGCATTAGAGAAGGAAATGGCAACCCACTCCAGTGTTCTTGCCTGGAGAATCCCAGGGACGGGGGAGCCTGGTGGGCTGCCGTCCAGTCGGACATAACTGAAGTGACTTAGCAGTAGCAGCAACAGTAATCTTTAATTATTACTATTTCATAATCTTTGCAAATTGTTATCAAGTCTTCATATTGAAAGACTCGCCTTAAACAAAACCCTCAAAATGTCATAAGTATCTCGCCTTTGCCCCTGGCTTTGAGCTGCTACTAGGACTTAATCTAGGCAGTTATGTATGTCCTTCATGGTGGTGAGCAAGCAGCTGGACTTTATCTGGTTAACTGTTGTGCTGTGTGCTAGTCACCCAATCGTGTCTGACTCTGCGATACCATGTACTTAGCCCACCAGGCTCCTCTCTCATAGGATTTTTCTGGGCAAGAATACTGGAGTGGGTTGCCGGTCCCTTCTCCAGGGGATCTTCCTGACCCAGGGATCGAACTGGGGTCTCTCACAATGGAGGCAGATTCTTTGTCACTGAGCCAACAGAGAAGCCCTGCCTGATTCAAAATTTATTTTATTGGAAACTGAGAAGAGCCAGCATTTGTCAATATATGTAACTCTGAGCACTCAGGTGTTTTCCAGGGTTTTGCTGCTCCAAATGTAAGGTCTGTTAAAATGCAGAGCCTGGGGTCCCACCCCAATCCCATAGAACCAGACTCTGCACTTTAACACAGTGTCCTGTTGATGCTGTGCTTCCTTCAGGCAATGAAGTCCAAGTGTGTCATTCTCAGGGCATTACCTCATTCTCTTCTAAAGAATGAGTGCAAACCAAACTTTTTGTTTCTTTTATTTTTAGTTGAAGTTTATCTAGTTAGTAAGAAAACCAACAGAATAGAAAAGAGTTGCAAAGGATGGATGGAATTTTTGAGTATTTAGAGAAATATACCTGCTAAAGCCATATAAATATTAGAAAAAAAAACCCTCTGCCAGTGTTTCCTGGGAGATACCTATGAAACAATGGATGATGAGTGGTATATCATAATGTATGGAGCCACAGTCAACAGGGGCTTCTTTTGTGGCTCAGCTGGTAAAGAATCCACCTGCAATGCAGGAGATCTGGCTGTGATCCCTGGGTTGGGAAGATCCCCTGAAGAAGGGAAAGGCTACCCAGCCCAGTATTCTGAATTCCATGGACTGCATAGTCCATGGGGTTGCAAAGAGTCAGACACGACTGAGCGACTTCCACTTCACTCACAGTCAACAAGCACATGAAAATATGTTAAACATCACTAATCATCAGGAAAATGCAAGTCACAACTGCAACATGACTTCAAATCTGTCAGAATGGCCATCATTGGAAACACAAAAAATAACAAGTGTTGGTGAGGATGTAGAGAAAAGGGTATCCTTGTGCACTGTCAGTGGGGATGTGAACACAGCAGCAACTATGGAAAACAACATGGAGGTTCCTCAAAAAACTAAAAATAGAATTACATATGATTCAGCAATTCCACTTTTGGGTATTTATCGGGAAGAAACAAAAAGACTAATTCAGAAACATATATGCAGTCCAATGTTCATTGCAGCATCATTCACAATAGTCAAGGTAGGGAAGCAGTTTAAGTCCCCATTGACAGATTGATAAAGATATGGTATACACACACCCACACACACATATATATATGTGTGTGTGTGCACTGTCACTCCATCATGTCCGACTCTTTGCAATCCCATGAACTGTAGCCTGCCAGTTCTCTCTGTCTATGGAATTTTCCAGGCAAGAATACTGGAGTGGGTTATCATTTCCTCCTCCAGGGGATCCTCCCCACCCAGGGATCAAACTCTCGTCTCTCGTGTCTTCTGCATTGGCAGGTAAATTCTTTACTACTGAGCCTTATTATATTAATATATATAGACAGATAACTACTACTCAGTCATAAAAAAATTCTTGCCATTTGTAACAATATGGATCAACCTAGAAGGATATATGTTAAGAGAAACAAGTCAGAGAAATATGATTTCACTTATATGTGGAATCTACAAAACAAAACAAACAAATGCAATAAAACAGAAAGAGACTCAAAGGTACAGAAAACAAACATGGGGAAAGTGGGGGAGAGGAACGAATGAAACAGGTGAAGGGGTTAGGAGATACACATTTCCAGTTATAAGATAACTATCACAGGGATGCAAAGAATGACATAGGGAATAGTCAATAATATGGTAATAACTTTGGGTGGTGTGGTGATAGGAGGTAAATAGACTCATAGTGGTGATCATTTCTCAATGAATAAAAATAAATTCACTCTGTTGTACACCTGAAGCTAATACATTAAAAAATATTTTTTTTTTTTAGAAAATAGAGCCATGAGTTTGGATTTCCTAGATATAGTGCTTAATCCACAGGCACATTAAGGCAGTTACTGATGCAAGTTATTTTCTGAAAAGTATTTAAAATCTGGATTTGTTATTTACCTCCTACTCTATTATGTCTTTATTCGTCTCTTTTTTGAGATGTGAGCTCTGTTTGTTTTAGAGAGTTCTACTGGTACACAGAGCAGACATAGGGGAAAGAATATGGTATTTGAGACCAGAAGAGGATGTTCAAGAGGGAGGGGACATAGGTATACCTATGGCTGATTCATGTAGATGTTTGGCAGAAACCAAACACAATTCTGTAAAGCAACTATCCTTCAGTTAAAAATTAAAATAAACTTAGTTAAAAGAAAAAAAGCAGAAGACATAGATTAAGCTCACAGTTTTGCCATTTCCTGGCTGTGTGACTTGCAGTTTTCTGCTTAACCTCTCTGAGCCTTGTCTTTTTATCCTAAAATGAAGATGTATTCTATGTAGAAGAGCTGATTTGAGAATCAAGGGAGATAAAGTTTGTGATAAAATGTTTAAAACAATCTTTGCACTTATGGTCATTGATCTTAAACACACAGCATCCACTTACTACCAGGCAAAACAATAAGTAATATTAATGAATTAACTAACATAGCACATCAATTTAATAGGGATGGAAAGGAAAGGTCAGAAATTCTAGGGATAATGGTTTACCATGCAAAAAACTATCATGTTTGTAAATTTTGGCAACTTTAGAGTTGTGATAAGAAAGTGATTTTGGTTAGGGCTATTGCATCTCACACTCCACATTAGCTGTCTACCTAATTCTGTGTCAGAAAGGCCACATCCCATTTGTTTAAGGTATTAAATCACAGTCACACTTGTCTGCTACTGAATTTCCTTTCTCCAAGTCAGCCTCTTTGAAAATCACACACTCATTTTTTTTTTCTTCCTCTTGCTACCTTGTTTTCTCCCACCATGACTGGTGCTGTGCATTCACCAAGGCTCGTCTACAAAGTTTTGGGCCTCCTCTTCCCTGGTGGCTCAGAGGGTACAGCGTTGTCTACATTGCAGGAGACCTGGGTTCCATCCCTGGGTTGGGAAGATCTGCCGGAGAAGGCAATGGCATCCCACTCTAGTACTCTTGCCTGGAAAATCCCATGGACAGAGGAGCCTGGTAGGGTACAGTCCATGGAGTCGCAAAGAGTCGGACACGACTGAGCGACTTCACTTTCACTTTCATGTTATGCACAAAGGCACAAAGCGGAGTCCCGCCAGAACTGCCCATGTGAGTGGACGCCCACAGGGAAGAGCTGTGTTTCGCTTGTGCATTTCACAGCTTGGTGTGGTGCCTCAACCACTGTGACAGCACCATACCCAACAGGATCCACAGGGGCTCTTACACACGTGACTGCTGATGGATTTTGGTGTGACGCAGTCAGAGAAAACCAGCAGAAGTGGGAGACTGGGACTTGGAGTTTTGGTTCTGTCTTTATTCTGCAGTGTGACAGACTAGGAACCCCAGAGTCCTGGGGTGGGTTTGAGTTCTGACTTCAGTGATTAGCTGTCTTGGCCTTCGATGATTTACTACTTCTCTTGACATGAAGGTGGTGAGGTCGCTCAGTCGTGTCCGACTCTTTGCGACCCCCTGGACTGTAACCTACTAGGCTTCTCTGTCCATGGGATTCTTCAGGCAAGAATACTGGAGTGGATTGTCATTTCCTTCTCCAGGGGATCTTCCCAACCCAGGTATTGAACCCGGGTCTCCCGCAGTGGAGGCAGACGCTTTAATAAATTTCCTCAAGTAAGCACTGGATTAGATTCTAAGATGCCTTTAATTTTTTTTT
>SJYC01140401.1:0-35845 GCA_006408675.1 Madoqua kirkii
GATGGGGTCACAAAGAGTCGGACACAACTGAGCAACTGAACTGAACTGAACTGAAAAACCAAGAACCTAAATGGGGGGCTTAACTAGATCTGTCAACACAAGGACATGGTGCATATTTGGTGAAACTTTGAAAGTGAAAGCATTCTCTACTTTAAGCCAATTCCAAAAAAGACCCTCTTGATGAAAGTGAAAGAGGAGAGTGAAAGAGTTGACTTAAAACTCAACATTCAGAAAATGAAGATCATGGCATCTGGTCCAATCACTTCATGGCAAATATATGAGGAAACAATGGAAACAGTGACAGACTTTATTTTGGGGGCTCCAAAATCACTGCAGATGGTGACTGCAGCCATGTAATTCAAAGATGCTTGCTCCTTGGAAGAAAAGCTATGACCAACCTAGGCAGTATATTAAAAAGCAGAGACATTACTTTGCCAACAAAGGTCCATCTAGTCAAAGCTATGGTTTTTCCAGTAGTTACATATGGATGTGAGGGTTGAACAATAAAGAAAGTTGAGTGCAGAAGAATTGATGCTTTTGAACTGAGGTGTTAGAGAAAGCTCTTGAGAGTCCCTTGGACTGCAAGGAGATCCAACCAGTCCATCTTAAAGGAAATCAGCCCTGAATATTCACTGGAAAGACTGATGCTGAAGCTGAAACTCCAATACTCTGCCCACCTGATGCAAAGAAATGACTCATTGGAAAAGACCCTGTTGCTGGGAAAGATTGAAGACAGGAGGAGCAGGAGATGACAGAGGATGAGATGGTTGGATGGTATCACCAACTCAGCGGATAAGAGTTTGAGTAAACTCCGGGAGTTGGGATGGACAGGAAGCATGGCCTGCTGCAGTCCATGTGGTCACAAAGAGTCGGACACAACTGAGCGACTGAACTGAACTGACCTGGCTGTCAGGCTTCAGTCTATCAAGAACATTATATTTCTTCACAAAGCAATATCCCAGCTTAGTGAAAACTTCTGGTGTCAGTAAAACTCTAAAATTTGGATGGGGTCCAAGTTCTGACACACTTATTTATTGCCATCACACTGTGATTCTTCCAGGCCATGGCCATATTTTTGTACAGACAGTCCCAGTTCTTTGCCTCCAATTCCAAAGACTGACACTAATGCCCAAAGATGAGTCATCATCAACAAATATGACAAGCCATATTTCACAAATATCTTTATTTAGCACCCAATGGAACATCTTATGGAAATGAAGTTGTGATAAACTTTTATGTATAACTGAATGCTTTCCTGCCAGTTTCAACAACTGATCCTAATCTTTACACAGAGTTGTAATTATGGTATTCCTACAAACTTTTTTCCTTTAACATAATATTTGTTTTGTAAGCATATAACTGCATATATTTAACAACTGCTCAATATTTCACTATTAATGACATCACATTTACTTAGTCATTGTCTTACAATGGGATATTTAAGGGTTTTTTTAATAAATAATACTGAAAGTAACATATCAGTACATATAAATTTCCCCTTTTATACTAATTTCTTGTGAAAGATTCCTAGATATGGAACTATTAGATCAACACCTGTGAACATTTTTAGGGCCCTTTGTACATAGTAAGGGGCTTCCCAGATATGCTCAGTGGTAAAGAATCTGCCTGCCAATGCAGGAGATGCAGGAGACTTGGGTTCTATCCGTGGGTCAGGAAGATTTGGATGAAATGGCAACCCACTCTAGTATTCTTGCCTGAAAAATTCCCTGGACAGAGGAATCTGGCTGGCTATAGTCCATGGGGTCACAAAGAGTCAGACATGACTTAAGCGACTGAGCTTGCACACATATAGTGAAATGCTGTTTTCTAGAAGGTTATGCGGTTTTCACTGGAGTGAAGAATACCAGTTTCACCAGTGTTACAGTTCAGTTCAGTTCAGTCGCTCAGTCGTGTCCGACTCTTTGTGACCCCATGAATTACAGCACGCCAGGCCTCCCTGTCCAGCACCATCTCTCGGAGTTCACTCGGACTCATGTCTATCGAGTCGGTGATGCCATCCAGCCATCTCATCCTCGGTTGTCCCCTTCTCCTCCTGCCCCCAATTCCTCCCAGCATCAGAGTCTTTTCCAATGAGTCAACTCTTCGCATGAGGTGGCCAAAGTACTGGAGTTTCAGCTTTAGCATCATTCCTTCCAAAGAAATCCCAGGGTTGATCTCCTTCAGAATGGACTGGCTGGATCTCCTTGCAGTCCAAGGGATTAACTCAATGAAACCAAGCCATGCCTGCGGGGCAACCCAGTGTTATAAATATTAGATATCATTTAAAAACCATTTTGTTGATATAATAGGCAAGTTACCTCTTTATATTTTCTAAACAGTGTTTATTTGATTATAGGCATTTTGACTATTTTCCATGTTTCTTTGTAGTTTTATATCATGTTTATTTGCTAGTAATCTTTTTATGGGTTTTTTTCTAGTTTTATATTTAGTAAAGAAAGGATAAAGGATCAGTGATTTGCTGAGGTTTAAGAGATGAGTGGGTAGGCAGACTCAAAATAAAGAGATTATAAAGAATCCTCTTTACCAATAAATACATCGGAGATGTTCCCACCTCTAAGATGTTCTTTGAAAACTGTAGCTTAAGAGATAATAGAGGAAACTGTGTTAAATGCATAGAATATGCTAGATCTAATTGACAACTGGAAATAAACAATGTACTTGGAGTAAATAATGATAGCAACATAAGACTTTTTGAACCACTCAAAAATGATAGTGTGGTGCAAATGAACAAAAAGTACAGGTTGTGACTAAACTTGGTATCTGTACTAAGAACCTGCCTGGGGGCACCCAGCACATCAATACTCAGGGGAACCTGGGCCTTGCAAGGTTAAACTCAGTCTATATTTGGGAACAATGACATTTAATGATGTCCTTACACCCACAAACCAGATATGACCCCTGTTGAGGACAATGACAAGATGGGTATATAGTAGAGTGGTTAAGGAATGAAGATTTGCTCTTGATCTCTATGACCTTCTAGTTGCATGACCTTGAAAACATGACTTCCTCTCTCTAACCCTCCATTCCACATATGAGACTTGACTAACTGCATTTCTCTCCAAGGACTTTGAGAATTCAATGTGACAGCGCTTAGAAACTGCTTAGCTCAGTTCCCAGCCTGGATTTAACTCTCAGAAAATCTGATTTTCTGAGCAATTATTGTAATTGCCCATAAAGAAATGTCTACATGAAAGATATTTTAGACCCCCTTAATAGACTAAATGAGACAAAGAATAGGGAGTTATTTAAAGCCATGTTTGCCAGGTTTAGACTTGAACATTCGATTTGGCCAGCTTTCCTGGCCCCATGTCATGCATCCAGCACCCAAAAAGAGCACATCTATGGCCATTTGAGATTATTCCAGCCTGTTCTGAATTTTACAATGAGAGTTATAGTTTAGCATTAATCTACTAATGTGAATATAATAATAATGCAACTAATGTAGCTATTATATATAATATTATTATAGAGATCTCCTCAAGAAAATTAGAGATATGAAGGGAACATTTCATGCAAAGATAGGCACAATAAAAGAAAGAAACGGTATGGACCTAACAGAAGCAGAAGATATAAAGAAGAGGTGGCAAGAATACACGGAAGAACTATACAAAAAAAAAGATCTTAATGACCCAGATAATCACCATGGTGTGATTACTCTAGAGCCTGACATCCTAGAATGTGAAGTCAAGTGGGCCTTAGGAAGCATCTCTATGAACAAAGCTAGTGGAAGTGATGGAATTCCAGCTGAGTTATTTCAAATCCTAAAAGGTGATGCTGTGAAGGTGCTGCATTCAATATGCCAGCAAATTTGGAAAATTCAGCAGTGGCCACAAGACTGAAAAAGGCCAGTTTTCATTCCAATCCCAAAGAAGGTCAATGCTAAAGAATGTTCAAGTTGCCACACAATTGTACTCATTTCACATGCTAGCAAGGTCATACTCAAAATCCTCCAAGCTAGGCTTCAACAGTTCATGAACTGAGAAATTTCAGATATACAAGCTGGATTTTAAAAAGGCAAAAGAACCAGAGATCAAATTGCAAACAATTTGATAATAGAAATAGCAAGAGAATTCCAGAAAAATATCTACTGCTTCATTAACTGACTGCCCTAAAGCCTTTAACTGTGTGGATCACAGCAAACTGTGGAAAATTCTGAAAGAGATGGGAATACCAGACCACCTTACCTGCCTCCTGAGAACTCTGCATGCAAGTCAAGAAGCAACAGTTACAACTGGACATGGGACAACGGACTGGTTCAAAATTAGGAAAGGAGTGTGTCAAGGCTGTATATTGTCACTCTACTTATTTAACTTATATGCAGAGTATATCATGCAAATGCTGGGTTAGATGAAGCACAAGCTGGAATCAAAATCACCAGGAGAAATATCAATAACCTCAGATATGCAGATGACACCACTCCTATGGCAGAAAGCGAAAAAGAACTAAAGAGTCTCTTGATGAAAGTGAAAGAGGAGAGTGAAAAAGCTGACTTAAAACTCAATATTCAAAAAACTAAGATCATGGCATCCAGTCCCATCACTTCACAGCAAACAGATGAGGAAACAGTGACAGACTTTATTCTCTTGGACTCCAAAATCACTGGGACTTCCCTGGTAGCCCAGACAGTAAAGAATCTGCCTGCAATGCAGGAAACCCAGGTTTGCTCCCTATGTGGGGAAGACCCCCTGGAGATGGGAACAGCAACTCACTCCAATATTCTTGTCTGGAGAATTTACAGAGGGGACTGGCAGGCTATAGTCCATGGGGTCGCAAAGAGTTGGACATGACTGAATGACTAACACATCCAAAATGACTGCAGATGGTGACTGCAGCCATGAAATTAAAAGATGCTTGCTCCCTGGAAGAAAAGCTATGACCAACCTAGACAGCATACTAAAAAGCAGATTCATTACTTTGCCAACAAAGGTCCATCTAGTCAAAGCTATGTTTTTTCCAGTAGTCATGTATGGGTGTAAGAGTTGAACCATAAAGAAAGCTGAGTGCCGAAGAATTGATGCTTTTGAACTGCGGTATTGGAGAAGACCCCTGAGAGTCCCTTGGACTGCAAGGAGATCCAACCAGTCCATTCTAGAGGAAATCAGTCCTGAATATTCATTGGAAGGACTTATTCTGAAGCTGAAGCTCCAATCCTTTGGCCACTTAATGTGAAGAACTGACTCATTGGGAAAGACCCTGATGCTGGGAAAGACTGAAGGCAGGAGAAGGGGATGACAGTGGATGGCATCACTGACTCAATGGACATGAGTTTTAGCAAGCTCTGGGAGTTGGTGATGGACAGGGAAGCCTGGCATGCTGTAGTCCATGGGGTTGCAAAGAGTCGGACATGACTGAGTGACTGAACTGAATTGAATTAAAAATTGAATTAAAAATCTTGATTTTCTGCTATGTGATATTGTGCAGAGCCCTGAATTATATGCTACATTCACACTGTAGCATATGATTATTATTCTATATGATTATCCTATAATCATATAGAATACGATTATTATTCCAATGTGGAAGAATGAATAAAGGATTCTTTTAACCAGTTGGCATCACAAGACCTCTTTTGGAGGGGACTGCCTTGGGTAATGGCCACCCCCCCTAAAAGATAGATAGTATACATTCTTTCACCCATTTTCCTATTTTTCTTTTCCTCTGTGCTGCTTGAAGCTTGGTGTGACAGCTGGGATTCCACTTGGGGCCATGAGGACAGGGAACCCTAGAAAGAGTAGAGGGAAACCCTGGAAGCTGCCTGAATCTGAGGTGCTAGAGACAGCGTGCCAGCTCTTTACTGTCCATCACTGGACTTCACTGGGAAAGAAAAAATAATTTCCATTTTTTGAGCTAATAGTTTCAAGTCTCTAATTCTAACTGCTAAGAGAGGGCATTGGACTTTATCCAGAAGCCAAACTTATTTAGGGCCAAAAATTGGATAACCTCAGCTAACCTCTGGGTCACAACTATTTTGAAGATGGGGAAACAGAGGGTCAAATAAATTAAGTTCCCTGCCCAAAGCTATATACATGGCATAACTAAATTTGGGACAAGGTTTACCTGGTTTAAATCCTATGTTCTAACATTTCTTCTTTTCTAATTTCTCTCTTGGAGCTGACACTAACACTGCTTTCTGAACATTGAACTTACCTCCCTTTTCAGCAAAAATCTGCTTTCTCACTCTTTGCTCCCTCCAGTGGTGGTCAGCCTCCAGGCCCCGCAAGAAAACTGACACTTCCTCCATTCCAGTTGAGACTAGACCTCAGGGTAAATACATATGACCAGTATCCCTACAGAAGCACTCCAGTGACAAGGAACTGGAAATTAATTCAGCCATATTTCCCTTAAGACTTTTTATTAAAATTAGGCACAAATGCATTTTTTTTCTTCAAGTTGAGTCACAGTGAGATTCAAGAAGAATTTCTAAAAATATGAGGATAATACATTCAAATCAGTTATTAAAGAAAGCCAGAGGTGTTTAGGGTATGTCCTTCAACCTCCTGAGATTGATATCAGGGAAAAACATGCCCTTTCAAAAAAGATTCTAGAATGCCACTGTGAGAGAGAAAATGCTAAGCTGGCCTGACCCTTTTGGCATTTCTTTGGATCAAGTCTAATAAATTCATTCTTAAAATAAATCTTTTCCATTATGAAAGTAGTTTCTGTTCATTATGGAATAATTAAAATAAGGATTTATATCTCAAAAAGAACCACTGTCACCCCACCCTTGGAGTATTGTTATAAAACTCATCAAGCTCTCCTGGGTTGGGACACATAGTTTTTCAAGGTGGGAGTCCTTTGCCTGGCAAAGCAATAAAGCTATCCTTTTCTACTTCAGAAAGAAAAAAAAAAAAAGAATCATTGTTAACATTTTGGAGTTTTCAATTTGCAGTCTCTTTGCTTCATAAATATTTTAAATTTTTGCAATCATATGGCAAACAAAAGCTTACAGAGTGATTGTTAACAGCAACTATTTTTATTCTTCAAGTTATAATACAAATTGCAAAATACTTGGAAAAATAGAGGTATGAAAATATAAAATCAACCAGAACATCTATGTTCAAAGAAAACTAATGAAAAATATTTTAGTGTTTGTCCCCACAGCCTTCCCACTGTATACATTTTACATTATTGAAATCAAATTGTAAAGGTTATACTTAAAGTAAATTCAATGCAAAAACACCCAGATACTATACAGACATTTCAAAGAGTCTTTCCCTTGGAAACTTAATGTCTAAGGTCATTAATTTGAATTTTAAAGAAATAGGGCATTGTCTCTCAAGTTCCTTGCCAAAGAAAATGGCTAATAAATTGCTCTCTGTAGCTCTGATTTTGTGGAAGGGAAAGAATATAATTTATTTAGTAATTTTTCTGGCACAGTATCCCCAACATGTAAATAGTTTTGTCATTCTTAGTAAGTGTTTTTAGAACAACACCAATTATCCTTTCAAGTGGTTTTCAAACATGGCAGCAACGTCCATCTGAATTATGGTGGGAAGAATGCACTTCAGAAAAACACATTTCCTAGTGCTATAAAAAGAGCCAAAACAAACAGTAAAGAACAGAGAGACACACTGTCTTAGTCAGTGCAGGGTCCTATGACAAAATATTATAGACGGAGTGGCTTCAACATTTCTTGCTCACAGTGCTAAAGGTTGGCTGTCCAAGATCAAGGACCCAGCAGGGTCTTAGGGCCTGACTGCTGAGGGCCCATTTCCTGGTTCATAGATGGCTGTCTTTTCATGATGGGAGGGGAAAGATCTCTTTGGGGCTTCCTTTATAAGGGCGCTAATACCACTCATGAAGCCTCTAACCTCATGACCTACTCACCTCCCTTAATCAGACCACCACTCCCTTAATACCACACATTTGGCATTAGCTTACAACATCATAACTTGGCTGGGGGACACATTAGTCTGTTCAGTTCAGTTCAGTCACTCAGTCATGTCTGACTCTCTGCATCCCCACGGACTGCAGTACGCCAGGCTTCCCTGTCCTTTGGCAACTCCTGGAGCCTGCTCAAACTCACATCCATTGCGTCAGTGATGCCACCCTGCCATCCCATCGTCTGCTGTCCCCTTCTCTTCCCGCCTTCGGTCTTTCCCAGCATCACAGTCATGTCGTCTGTAGTTCGCACTTTCTCCCTTTTCATCTTTCCTCCTCATGCTGTCCACCAGTAATCTGCTGTCTTTGTTTCACAAAAGACATAGTGTTTCCTTTCTTTGGAGGTTCTCAATTATCCATTTTATACATGTGTGTATAAATACTTTGGCCACCTGATGCGAACAGCTGACTCATTGGAAAAGACCCTGATGCTGGGAAAGATTGAAGGCAGAAACAGAAGTGGGCAACAGGGATGAGATGGCTGGATGGACATGAACTTGGGCAAACTCCGTGAGATGGTAAGGGACAGGGAGGCCTGGCGGGCTGCAGTACCTGGGGTCACAGAGTCAGACACGACTAGGTGACTGAACAACAATAAGTGTGTGTTAAGTCGCTTCAGTTGTGTCCGACTCTTTGCAACCCTATGGACTGTAGCCCACCATGCTCCTCTGTCCCTGGGATTATCCAGGCAAGAGTACTGGAGTGGATTGCCATGCCCTCCTCCAGGGATCTTCCCAACCTGGGAAGAACCCGCATCTCTTTATGTCTCCTGCGTTGGCAGGCAGGTTGTTTACCACCAGCGCCACAGTGCAGTGTATATATGTCAGTTCCAATTCACCCCACCTCCCCTTTCCTCACTTGATGTTCATACATTTGTTTTCCATATCTGTGTCTCTATTTCTACTTTGCAAATAGTTTAATCTGTACCATTTTTCTAGATTCCACATATTTGTGTTAATACACAATATTTGTTTTTCTCCTCACTTAACTTCACTCTGTATGACAGTCCCTGGGTCCATCCACATCTCTACAGACGGCACAATATTATTCCTTTCTAATGCTGAGTAATATTCCATTGTGTATATGTACCATAATCTTCCTTATACTCTCCTCTGTTGATGAGCATTTCAGTTGTTTCCATGTCCTGGCTATTGTAAATAGTGCTGCAAGGGTGCATGAATCTTTTGGAATTATTAGTTTCTCTGAGTAGATGCCCAGGAGTGGGACAGCTGGGTCATATCATGGTTCTATTTTTAGTTTTTCAATAAACCTCCATGTTGGTCTCCATAGCGACTGTATCAATTTACATTCTCTCAACAGTGTAAGTATTAATCTCCAAAATATACAAATAGCTCATGCAGCTCAATATTAAAAAAAAAAAAAAGCTCAATCAAAAAAATGAGCAGAAAACCTAAACAGACATTTCTCCAAAGAAAACATACAGAGGCACATGAGAAGAGGCTCAACATCACTAATAATTAGAGAAATGCCAATCAAAACCACAAGGCAGGATCACCTCACACTGGTCAGAATGGCCATTATCAAAAAAAAATCTACAAACAATAAATGCTGGGGAGGGTGTAGAGACCAAGGACATGGCTTCTTGCTACCTCTGTGTTTCTTCCTGCTCGTGTCTCACCCCCACAGTTTTATAGAGACT
The DNA here is from genome assembly GCA_006408675.1 of Madoqua kirkii. Lineage (NCBI taxonomy): Eukaryota > Metazoa > Chordata > Mammalia > Artiodactyla > Bovidae > Madoqua > Madoqua kirkii. The sequence goes on from SJYC01140401.1 coordinate 9,563, forward strand.
GCCACCTCTGAATAGATGAAGATAGAAGAAGCTGTAACTCACACTGTGAATATATGTGGAAGTGCAACTGAAACCCTGGCACAACGATCCTCAGAGTTCCACAACTCTGAAATTACATCTGCAATGAGATCCAAAACAAGCCACTTCTTGCTCTGTACAGTCAACCAATTACTATCATAACAGATATAAAACCCTACATCACAGCCTCAGAGCTGCATTGTGTTTAAAGAAGCAAAGCCTAGGAGTTTCTAAGCTTCACCTTTGCCTCCTTCAAATATTAAAAGATACCCACAGGAACTAATTAAAACTCCCAGGAGTGAGTACCTTGTTCCACTTTCCCAAAAGATGACTCTGTTTCTCATCTTTATCACTATTCTTACCAACCTGCTGCCTCAGTGGACTCTCTCCTCCTTGGCCTTAAGAAACAAGCTGTTGGGATGACCAACAGGCACGAAAAGATGCTCAACATCACAAACTATTAGAAAAATGTAAATCAAAACTCCAGTGAGGTATCACCTCACAGAATGGCCATCATTTAAAAGTCCACAAATAACAAATGCTAAAGAGAGTTTGCCGAAAAGGGAACACTTCTACCCTGTTCAGTTCAGTTCAGTTCAGTTCAGTTCAGTTCAGTAGCTCAGTCATATCCAACTCTTTGCGACCCCATGAATTACAGCACGCCAGGCCTCCCTGTCCAGCACCAGCTCCCGGAGTTCACTCAGACTCACATCCATCAAGTCAGTGATGCCATCCAGCCATCTCATCCTCGGTCGTCCCCTTCTCCTCCTGCCCCCAATCCCTCCCAGCATCAGACTCTTTTCCAGCGAGTCAACTTTTCGCATGAGGTGGCCAAAGTACTGGAGTTTCAGCTTTAGTATCATTCCTTCCAAGCATCTACCCTATTAGTGGGAAGTAAACTGGTGTAGCCACTATGGAAATAAGCACAGAGGTTCCTCAAAAACCGAAAAACAGAGTTGCTGCATAAGATCCAGCATTCCACTCTTGAGAATATATCCAGACAAAACTGTAATTCATAAAGATACTCGTGCCCTTATGTTCATAGCACCACTATTCACATAGACAAGACACAGAAACAGTCTATGCCAGATGAATGTATAAAGCTGTGGTATATATCAGTATGTTTCCCTGGTGGCACAATGGTAAAGAATCCACCTGCCAGTGCACGAAACACAGGATACATGGGTTCAACCCCTGGGTCAGGAAGATCCCCTGGAGAAGGAAATGGCAACCCACTCCAGTATTCTTGACTGGGGAATCCTATGGACAGAGGAGCCTGGTGTGCTACAGTCCATGGGTTGCAAAAGAGTCAGACATGACTTAGCGACTAAACAACAACAACATATCAATATATACAATGGAATACTACTTGGCCATTTTTAAAAAGATGAAATAATGCCATTTGCAGAAACATGGATGGACATAAACATTATCATACTAAGTGAAGTATTGATTAGTCAGAAAAATAAATACAATATAATATCACTTATATGTGGAATCTAAAATATGACACAAAAAGCAGAAATAGACTCAGGCATAAAGATGAGATTCATGGTTACCAAGGGGGTGGAGGACAGAAGGGGAATGGATTGGAAGTTTGAGGTTAGCAGATGAACACTCTTACAGATAGAATGGATAAACAGCAAGGTCCTACTGTATAGTGTGGGAAACTATATTCAGTATCCTGTGGTAGACCATAATAGAAAGGAATATGAAAAAGAACATATTTAAAGGTATAATCAACACTTTGTTGCAGAGCAGAAATTAACACATTGTAAATCAACTATAACTATACTTCAATAAAGTAAATTAAAAACAACAACAACAACAAGCTGCTGGCATTTCTGTCTCCCACTAGACCCCAGGGAAGTAGTCCTTTTTCTAGGCTTTTGTTCTTCTCTTGAGAATACCCCTAGAGTTTCGCATCTTTTTTTGGAAGAAAAAGGGGAGGAAAGTCAAGAGAGCAAGTGAAATAAACTGGTTTTCACATCATTGTCCAATATAACCCAGGACTAAGTATCCTAGCAAGAATGAGATGTTGCCAGTGTGAGCGACTTCACTTTCAGTTTGTACTTTCATGCACTGGAGAAGGAAATGGCAACCCACTCCAGTTTTCTTGCCTGGAGAATCTCAGGGATGGGGGAGCCTGGTGGACTGCCACCTATGGGGTCACACAGAGTCGGACACGACTGAAGTGATGCAGCAGCAGCAGCAGCAGAGAGGAAACCAGTGAGACTGGATCCCAAAGTATCAACCACTCCAAGGACACAGTAGAGTACAAAGCATGCTTCTAAAATATGTCCCTCCTTCTCAAGTTTCCAAACTCACACACAAGTGTCTGGATTGGAAGACAACAGAGGAAAGCTTATTACACATGCAAAGTTCATTCAGAGGGCATGTGAGAACATATATCACACTGGACACATAGCACCAACCCTCCACACCTCCACCTCCTCTTCGGCTGCCACCAGCCACCACCTTCACCTCCTCCAGCTCCACCACCTTGGTGCAAGTTACTATCTGTTCTCTTTTTAAAGAAATCTTTAACATATGAAAAACATAGAGAATAAAAGTCACAGTGAAATAGATCATTGTTAGCCTATTGTCATGTGCTTTATAGTCTTTTTTTTTATGCTGAGTTGGTAAGACATTCACATGGCTTCAAAATATCAAAGGCAAGAGAGTATGTATCTCCTATCCACTGTTGCCCAGATATCCAGTTCTCTGCCCCCAGAGGCTACTACATTTTGAATATTTTTTAAATGCAAAAAATAAAACATTATAGATACAACTGAAGTCTCCTTTTCTGCATTATCCTTCAATGCTCCCTAGAGGCAACCATTATCATGAATTTGATGCATCCTTCTAACACCTTTTTATGGTTTTTACATACATATGCATGTATTTGTGAACTACAGAGAGTTTTGTACTGTGTGCTTTTTGTAATTCACATCATGATATCATATCTTTAAGCACTATCCTATGTTGCCAGTTCATTCCTTTTAACTGATATATGATATTCTAGTGTATAACTATACCATGTTTTATTCATCCTTTTTCCTGTTGATAGATAGGAAACTCTTTCCCACTTTTCAAGATTATAAATGGTGCTACTACTTTTGTGTTTTCTAAATTAAAATAACACATAGGGCCATTTCTCCCCCAGATGAATCTGTAAATCCAAAATAAGTCAAAATCGAAGAGGATATTTTATGAAAATTGATAAACTAATTCTAAAGTTCATCTGGAAGAAAAGAATGGGCAAATATTTCTTGAAAAAGAGACAAGGAAAATTTCCTGTTAGTTTTATATCTGCTTTTCCTTTCGTTGTGTATATCGTACCGGAGAGGGAGGACCAGCTGGATGCTTCCAAGAAAGAGGAGGGGATTCTCCTTGCCCTGGAGGTTGTTCTCTCTAGAAGGGATGCTGGAAATGGTACAGCCATCTGGCTACCAGTCTAAGTGTGACGCCAACACAGCATAGCTTAAAAAGGAAGAATCTAGAGAAATTAAATCACACCTTGAAATAACACAGTTGGGACCAGCCCTACCTCTGCACTTGTTATTTAGATAATGTCTTCAGAGGTGTGTGTGTGTGTGTGTGTGCACGTGAGCACACACAGGTATATGTACACATGCTCCATCACTCAGCTGCGTCTGACCCTTTGCAACGCCATGGACTATAGCCCACCAGGCTCCTCTGCACATGGATTTTTCCAGGCAAGAATACTGGAGCAAGTTGCCTTTCCTAAACCAGCGGATCTACCTAACCCAGGGATCAAGGTCATGTCTCTTGCATCTCCTGCATTGACAGGAGGATTCTTGTACACCCTTTTAAAGGAGCAGAAGAGGGGAGGATATTCTATTTGTAGCCCAAAGTGTCAAAACTGATACTTCTTAAAATATTGTTCAATTTAATCAGTCCTGGACTGTTGGGAGTTTTTTAAGTGATTTTCACTTTTTGGTGACCCCCACCAAACAAAATACTGCAAGGAATATCCCTGTTGCTAAATCCTTATGCAAGTCTATGATCATTTTCTTAAGATTGATTTTTTTTTTTTTTGCACCACGGCCCTTCAGAGGGCTACAAATCACTTTATTTGGGGGGGGGGTGTTCTTTTTTTTCCCTTTGCACTTCTATTTATTTTTTAAAAATACTTTATTCTACTTTACAATAATGTATTGGTTTTGCCATACATTGACATGAATCAGCCACAGGTGTACACGATCTCCCAATGCTGAAGCCCCCCATCCCACCTCTCACCCCACATCATCTCCTCGGATCATCCCGTACACCAGCCCCAAGCATCCTATATCCTGTATTGAACATAGACGAATTCCTACTCAAGTGGAATTACTCAACCTAGAATGAGGGGCGGGAGAGGTTTGCTTGATAGAAAACAATGTAACACATTCTAACTCAGTGGAGAATATAAAGAATGTAACATATTCTAACTCAGTGGAAAATATAAAGAAATTCAAAGTAATTTCTGGATCCGAAAGCCCCTACTGTGTTTGCTGCCAACAAAATAACAATAATAACTACAATTCTGATAATAGTTAACATTCAGTTCAGTTCAATTCAGTCGCTCAGTCATGTCCAACTCTTTGCAAACCCATGAATCGCAGCATGCCAGGCCTTCCTGTCCAGCACCAACTCCCGGAGTTCCTTCAGACTTGCATCCATCGAGTCAGTGATGCCATCCGGCTATCTCATCCTCGGTAGTCTCCTTCTTCTCCTGCCCCTAATACCTCCCAGCATCAAGTCTTTTCCAATGAGTCAACTCTTCACATGAGGTGGCCAAAGTATTGGAGTTTCAGCTTTAGCATCATTCCTTCCAAAGAAATCCCAGGGCTGATCTCCTTCAGAATGGACTGGTTGGATCTCCTTGCAGTCCAAGGGACTCTCAAGAGTCTTCTCCAACACCACAGTTCAAAAGCTTCAATTCTTCAGTGCTCGGCTTTCTTCACAGTCCAACTCTCACATCCATACATGACTACTGGAAAAACCATAGCCTTGACTAGATGGACTTTAGTCGGCAAAAAATGTCTCTGCTTTTGAACATACTTTCTAGGTTGGTCATAAGTTTTCTTTCAAGGAGTAAGCGTCTTTTAATTTCATGGCTGCAATCACCATCTGCAGTGATTTGGGAGCCCAAAAAATAGTCTGAAACTGTTTCCACTGTCTCCCCATCTATTTCCAATGGAGTGATGGGACCAGATGCCATGATCTTCATTTTCTGAATGTTGAGCTTAAAGCCAACTTTTTCACTCTCTTCTTTTACTTTCATCAAGAGGTTTTTTATTTCCTCTTCACTTTCTGCCATAAGGGTGGTGTCATCTGCATATCTGAGGTTATTGATATTTCTCCTGGCAATCTTGATTCCAGCTTGTGTTTCTTCCAGTCCAGTGTTTCTCATGATGTACTCTGCATAGAACTTAAATAAGCACAGTGACAATATACAGCCTTGAAGTACTCCTTTTCCTCTTCGGAACCAGTCTGTTGTTCCATGTCCAGTTCGAACTGTTGCTTGCTGGTTAGGTGGTCTGGTATTTCCATCTCTTTCAGAATTTTCCACAGTTTATTGTGATTCACACAGTCAAAGGCTTTGGCATAGTCGATTAAGCAGAAATAGATGTTTTTCTGGAACTCTCTTGCTTTTTCCATGATCCAGTGGATGTTGGCAATTTGATCTCTGGTTCTTCTGCCTTTTCTAAAACCAGCTTGAACATCGGGAAGTTCATGGTTTACATATTGCTGAAACCTAGCTTGGAGAATTTTGACCATTACTTTAGTAGTGTGTGAGATGAGTGCAATTGTGTGGTAGTTTGAGCATTCTTTGGTATTGCCTTTCTTTGGGATTGGAATGAAAACTGACCTTTTCCAGTCCAGTGGCCACTGCTGAGTTTTCCACATTTGCTGGCATATTGAGTGCAGCACTTTCACTGCATCATATTTCAGGATTTGAAATAGCTCCACTGGAATTCCATCACCTCCACTAGCTTTGTTGGTAGTGATGCTTTCTAAGGCCCACTTGACTTTACATTCCAGGATATCTGGCTCTAGATTAGTGATCACACCATCATGATTATCCAGGTCGTGAAGATCTTTTTTGTATAGCTCTTCTGTGTATTCTTGCCATCTCTTAATATCTTCTGCTTCTGTTAGGTTCATACCATTTCTGTCCTTTATCGAGCCCATCTTTGCTTGAAATATTCCCTTGGTATCTCTAATTTTCTTGAAGAGATATCTAGTCTTTCCCATTCTGTTGTTTTCCTCTATTTCTTTGCATTGATCGCTGAGGAAGGCTTTCTTATCTCTTCTTGCTATTCTTTGGAACTCTGCATTCAGATGCTTATATCTTTCCTTTTCTCTTTGACTTTTCACTTCTCTTCTTTTCACAGATATTTGTAAGGCCTCCCCAGACAACCATTTTGCTTTTTTGCATTTCTTGTCCATGGGGGTGATCTTGATCCCTGTCTCCTATACAATGTCACGAACCTCATTCCATAGTTCATCAGGCACTCTATCTATCAGATCTAGGCCCTTAAATATATTTCTCACTTCCACTGTATAATCATAAGGGGTTTGATTTAGGTCATACCTGAATAGTCTGGCGGTTTTCCCTGCTTTCTTCAACTTCAGTCTGAATTTGGTAATAAGGAGTTCATGATCTGAGCCACAGTCAGCTCCTGGTCTTGTTTTTGTTGACTATATAGAGCTTTTCCATCTTTGGCTGAAAAGAATATAATCAATCTGATTTCAGTGTTGACCATCTGGTGATGTCCATGTGTAGAGTCTTCTCTTGTGTTGTTGGAAGAGGGTGTTTGCTATGACCAGTGCATTCTCTTGGCAAAACTCTATTAGTCTTTGTCCTGCTTCATTCCGCATTCCAAGGCCAAATTTGCCTGTTACTCCAGGTGTTTCTTGACTCCCTACTCTTGCATTCCAGTCCCCTATAATGAAAAGGACATCCTTTTTGGGTGTTATTTCTAAAAGGTCTTGTAGGTCTCCATAGAACTGTTCAACTTCAGCTTCTTCAGCATTACTGGTTGGGGCATAGACTTGGATTACTGTGATATTGAATGGTTTGCCTTGGAGACGAACAGAGAGCATTCTGTCATTTTTGAGACTGCATCCAAGTACTGCATTTCAGACTCTTTTGTTGACCATGATGACTACTCCATTTTTTCTGAGGGATTCCTGCCCACAGTAGTAGATATAATGGTCGTCTGAGTTAAATTCACCCATTCCAGTCCATTTTAGTTCACTGAATCCTAGAATGTTGATGTTCACCCTTGCCATCTCCTGTTTGACCACTTCCAATTTGCCTTGATTCATGGACCTGACATTCCAAGTTCCTATGCAATATTGCTCTTTACAGCATTGGATCTTGCTTCTATCACCAGTCACATGCACAACTGGGTATTGTTTTTGCTTTGGCTCCATCCCTTCATTCTTTCTGGAGTTATTTCTCCACTGATCTCCAGTAGCATATTGGGCACCTACTGACCTGAGGAGTTCCTCTATCAGTATCTTACCATTTTTCCTTTCATACTGTTCATGGGGTTCTCAAGGCAAGAATACTGAAGTGGCTTGCCATTTCCTTCTCCAGTGGACCACGTTCTGTCAGACCTCTCCACCATGACCTGCCCATCTTGGGTTGCCCCAGGGGCATGGCTTAGTTTCATTGAGTTAGACAAGGCTGTGGTCCTAGCGTAATTAGAATGACTAGGTTTCTGTGAGTATGGTTTCAGTGTGTCTGCCCTCTGATGCCCTCTTGCAACACCTACCATCTTACTTAGGTTTCTCTTACCTTGAGCATTGGGTATTTCTTCACAGCTGCTCCAGCAAAGCACAGCCAATGCTCCCTACCTTGGATGAAGGGTATCTCTTCCCGCTGCCTTTATTAACATTAACTAAGCATTTATTCTGTGCAGCAAGGTGTCTATTACATCATCTCATTTAATTTTCATAACAATCCTATTAAGAAGACACGGGTATTACTCTTATCTCATAAATAAGAGAACAAGGGTCAGAAAGAATTAGTGGCTGGTCTGGGATCACACTGCTACATGAAGGAGCTGGGAGTCCAGGCTCGGGCCTATTCTCTCATTCCTGCTTCTCTTACCTCCCAGAATCTTTGTTGAGAAGTCTACTCCCAGATATTTCCACTCAAGGTTCCTGGCTTTTCCATGTGTTCTTTTAGGTTTGTTTGTTTTTTTTTTTTTTCCAAAAATACCCAGGCTACCAGGAATGAGGCAAGAAAACAGGTGTTCCTAGCACCCTCACCTGCTCTCCCAGTTACTCCAGAGGTGGGCGCTCATCTGGAGAGGCATCTTTGTCTTGGTGGAGCTGAGCAAGAACGTCTCCCAGTAAAGTCCCCGAATCATACATCATGATCCTTCCTCTTCTTTCAGAACGAAGTCAAAAACTTCAGCAAGTGCTACCTAAGGCCAGGCACAAAAATCTCCTATTACAGACACTGTTACTGGTTCTCTAGACCCATTCCCCCCTTCCTTCTTCACTGAAGCTCATTATTCATGTGGTTGCAGGGAATGCGGTTTCACCCCCAGCTTGAGGGGTATCATGATTTGAGCTAAGAGTTATACAAACTGAGTGATTCAGAGATGTGCTGTGGCCTAAGTTGGTCTAATCAAACTGACTCTCAACCACAAAGTCTTAATATTCCCCTAGCTTGATTATCTTTTAGTACAAAACTTTCATCACAATCTCCTAATAATAGCATTGCTAATACTTAAATAGCACTTACTATACGCCCAGCACTAACTTAAGCATTCTGTATGTATTTTATTTACTTAACCCTCTACAAGAGCCCTATGAGGTATTTGGGATTTTTTAAGTGCCATTTTAGAAATGAGAAAAGTGAGGCAAAAAATCACATTAAATAAGTTTGTCAGAGCTAGCAGGTGGCTAGATGGATCCTCTGGCTCTAAAGTTCTTAGTCTTAAAACCAGGTGCCAGCAGCTCACCCACTGCTGTCCTGGGTTCCCTCATGGAGGGAGACTAACAGCATCGAACTGGACAGCAGAAGCTGGGAGTGGGATGTAGGTGATCTGTCCAATTGCTAAGTCGTGTCCAGCTCTGCGGCCTCATGGGCTGCAGCATGCCAGGCTTCTCTGTGCTTCACTGTCTCCCACAGTTTGCTCAAACTCATGTCCATTGAGTTGGTGATGTGGGTAGGGGGTATGCAAATGTCCACTTCCACTTCTTTCTTTTAAAGGAAATTAAAGGTACATATTTCAGTTTTCATTAACCTCCAATCCAACTGAGAATTCGACTATGTCACTCTCCCAAGTCACTAATGAAACTTCTGCTAGGTTATTTTTCAAAGGCTGCCTGTGGTGGTCTATGGCTGGGTCCATGCTTTCATGTCTACTGATAATCCTGTGTGTCAAGATCACTGAAAAATAAACACCAGGGTTTTTTCCTGGTATTCTAGCTGCTGCTATGATTTTAGACACAAAGTCTGAAGTCTATCTCCAAAGTACCATGTATACAGAACTCAAGAGGTATAAATTCATGTAGAATATATTTATATAAACATGGACGTATTCTCAACTCATGTGCTTTTTGAAGCAAAGCAGCCCATGTATCATATTCATTTTGCTGAGGTGGCTGTGGAAGCTTCAACTAATGACACTTGAGTTTCAAACTATGCCTTTATCTCCAGGCCAAATACTCTTAAATTTTTTATTAAAAAGAAAACCTGAAGTACTATAAAAAAAAATTCTCTTTGCTATCAGGAGCTTGTGATGTTTTCAATTAATAATCATCTTTAATGGAATGGAATGGGCACTATTTTCTATATTATTGTATCTCTTCCTTTCTCTGTTTCTGCTGTTTTTCTATTTATTAATTCAACCACGAGAGGGGCTCAAGAAAGAAAAGAAAGAAGAAAACTGGGAGCAGTACCTGCAAGTTAAAAGAACAACTGTTGGGAAATCATTGTTCTTAACAGCTAAGAGTTTGAGATGTGACGTCTGAATACATACATTTCAAAGTGAACCAGAAATCTTTCCCTGGGAGCCAGAGGAAAATGAGGTTTCCAATGTCCTTGTTCAATGCAAACAATTCTCATAATGGTCTATGGAATTAGTCAGACCACCGCAAAAATAGACAGTATAGCCATAACATATTGCACTTGGTGTGGTGGTGGTGCTGCTGCTGCTGCTGCTGCTGCTAAGTTGCTTCAGTCGTGTTCAACTCTGTGCTACCCCATAGATGGCAGCCGCCAGGCTCCCCCGTCCCTGGGATTCTCCAGGCAAGAACACTGGAGTGGGTTGCCATTTCCTTCTCCAATGCATGAAAGTGAAAAGTGAAAGTGAAGTCGCTCAGTTGTGTCTGACTCTTAGCAACCCCATGGACTGCAGCCCACCAGGCTCCTCCACCCATGGGATTTTCCAGGCAAGAGTACTGGAGTGGGGTGCCATCGCCTTCTCCACATACTGCACTTACTTTTAGTTAATAATATATGTGTCCATTTTTTTCACACTTGTAATTATTTCCTTTTTATCCACTGTTATTGAGGTATAATTGACATAAAACAGTCATTTCTTTATCATTTTATCATAAACTTTCTTCCAATATACCTCCACTTTGTTTTTTATTTTATAATTTATTTTTAATTGAAGGATAATTGCTTCACTTTATTTTTACTTAGCAGATGAGAGGGTTAGATAGTATTACCAACTTGATGAACAAAAATCTGAGCAGGAGACAGTGAAGGACAGTGAAGCCTGGCAAGCTGCAGTCCATGGGTTTCAAAGACTCGGACATGAATGAGTGACTGAACAACAAATTGCTTTACAATGTTGTGTTGGTTTCTGCCATACATCAACATGAATCACCCATAGGTATACACGTGTCCCTTCCCCCTTGAACCTCCCTCCCACCTCACATCCCACCCCTCTCGGTTGTCACAGAGCACCAGACTGAGCTCCCTGTGCTATGCAGTAACTTCCCACGAGCTATCATTTTACACGTAGTAATGGATACACACCAATACCACTCTTTTTAATTCATTTCACCTTCTCCTTTCCCCACTGTCTCCATAAGGCTGTTCTCTATGTCTGAGTCTCTACATCTGCCCTGCAAATAGGTTCATCAGGACCACTTTTCTGAATTCCATATATATGTGTTAATATATGCTATTTATTTTTCTCTGACTTACTTCACTCTATATAACAGGCTCTAGGTTCATCCACTTCACTGGAAAAGAAAACAAGTGACATCGCTGAGTTGTGTCTGACTCTTTGTGACCCCATAAACTGACTGTAGCCTGCCAGGCTCTTCCATACATGGAATTTTCCAGGCAAGGATATTGCAGTGTGTTGCCATTTCCTTCTCAGGGAATCTCCCTGACCCACAGATCAAACCTGGGTCTCCTGCACTGCAGGCAGACTCTTCATCGTCTAAGCCACCAGACCTGACTCAAATTCTTTCCTTTTTAAGGCTGAGTAATATTCCATTGCATATATGGACCACATCTTCTTTATCTATTCATCTGTTGACAGACATTTAGGTTGCTTCCATGTCCTGGCTATTGTAAATAGTGCTACAATGAACGCTGGGATGCATATATCTTTTTCAAATATGCTTTTCTCAGGGTATATGCCCAGTAGTGGGATGGCTGGGTCATATATACACCTGCATTTTAAATGAAGCTGGAATCTATCTGGAAAATGTAGATTAATCTTGTATGGGGGTAGAGGAAAACCCAGAATATCACTTCTTCTTTATCTATTCATCTGTTGACAGACATTTAGGTTGCTTCCATGTCCTGGCTATTGTAAATAGTGCTACAATGAACGCTGGGGTGCATATATCTTTTTCAAATATGCTTTTCTCAGGGTATATGCCCAGTAGTGGGATGGCTGGGTCATATATACACCTGCATTTTAAATGAAGCTGGAATCTATCTGGAAAATGTAGATTAATCTTGTATGGGGGTAGAGGAAAACCCAGAATATCACTACTCAGAACTCTCCTTTACTTTTCAGTATCTATATGAAGGCCAAACAGAAATGGACATAAAGTGAGACCAATTACTAAATATCTACTAAATACTAAGTCAAGTGAAGAAGAACTAAAGAGCCTCTTGATGAAAGTGAAAGAGGAGAGCGAAAAAGTTGGTTTAAAGCTCAGCATTCAGAAAACAAAGATCATGGCATCTGGTCCCATCACGTCATGGGAAATAGATGGAGAAACAGTGGAAACAGTGTCAGACTTTATTTTGGGGGGGGCTCCAAAATTACTGCAGATGGTGACTGCAGCCATGAAATTAAAAGACGTTTACTCCTTGGAAGAAAAGTTATGACCAACCTAGATAGTATATTCAAAAGCAGAGACATTACTTTGCCGACTAAGGTCTGTCTAGTCAAGGCTATGGTTTTTCCTGTGGTCATGTATGGATGTGACAGCTGGTCTGTGAAGAAGGCTGAGTGCCGAAGAATTGATGCTTTTGAACCGTGGTGTTGGAGAAGACTCTTGAGAGTCCCTTGGCCTGCAAGGAGATCCAACCAGTCCATTCTGAAGGAGATCAGCCCTGGGATTTCTTTGGAAGGAATGATGCTAAAGCTGAAACTCCAGTACTTTGGCTACCTCATGTGGAGAGTTGACTCATTGGAAAAGACTCTGATGCTGGAAAGGATTGAGGGCAGGAGGAGAAGGGGATGACAGAGGATGAGATGGCTGGATGGCCTCACTGACTCAATGAACATAAGTCTGAGTGAACTCTGGGAGATGGTGATGGACAGGGAGGCATGGCGTGCTGCAGTTCACGGGGTTGCGAAGTGTCGGACAGGAATGAGCGACTGAACTGAACTGAACTGAACTGAACTGAAGTCCTAAATAAGATGCATTTGTTGTTGTTCAGTCGCTCAGTCATATTTGACTCTGCAACCCCATGGATTGCAAAATACCAGGCTTCACTGTCCTTCACATCTCCCGAGTTTGCTCAAACTCATGTCCATTGAGTTGATGATACCAAACAACCATCTCATCCTCTATCATCCCCTTCTCCTCCTGCCTTCAATCTTTCCCAGCATCAGGGTCTTTTCCAATGACTTGGCTCTTTGCTGAATGTAAAGATGCTTTACATTCATTATTTAAACCTATGACAGCTCATGAAATGTTAACCATCCCATTTTAAGTAGGAGAGAACTGAAGAAGCTTAAATTCTGTTGCGGTGAGTAACAGATACAGACTTGCAATTCTTCTGATCTGTGCACTTTCTGTTACCATGCTTTATTTCTATAACAACTGAAAAAAATATATACGTAAGGCCAATGATTTCAGCACAGTGGACAAGCCAGTATGAGATAATTCTCAGTATGAAGACTGTCCTCCTCCATTGTCACACAGCCATAGAAGGCAGGCATATTTGCAAAACAGGAATTTACCAAATTTCTAGCATCGTAAGTGTTAATAGAGTAGCCAATAGGAATAGGAATATAACCAGTGTTAATAGAAAAGCAGCTAATGAAGACCCCATGCCTTAAACCTCATTACTAAAAATTTACTGACTGCAGACTGCAAGTCTGCTTCATATACCACACATATATGTGTGGTGCAGCCAAACAATACACAAAAAAGAGAGAGAGAGAGACAAGTACCGGAAATGAAAGGCACTGATTCTACTGCTGTTGCAAATTAGTAATCAAACCCAATCAAAATAACAGTTTTATTTTTTGATATCCTGAACAAATTTTATTACATGACTGCAAGTCTGCTTCATATACCACACATATATGTGTGGTGCAGCCAAACAATACACAAAAAAGAGAGAGAGAGAGACAAGTACCGGAAATGAAAGGCACTGATTCTACTGCTGTTGCAAATTAGTAATCAAACCCAATCAAAATAACAGTTTTATTTTTTGATATCCTGAACAAATTTTATTACACATTATTAGTTCTAATCCTACAGTGCTGAATGTAAGGTTTATCACAAACTCTTTACTGACTTACAAAGAAATATGCTTGAAAGCCTAATTTTTCCACAGATAAATTAGAGATTAAAATGTGTGCCTTTCCATTTTTCCTCCAAAGCTTTGCAAGCTGCTGGAAGGAACTGTGCAGAAATGAATAGATGTCAGAGACAATTTTGTACCATGAATGACTGGTGGACAAAAAAGATTCCAGATTTTTCTACAATTTATATTTATCTTAGAGAAGCTTCAGTAGTTCACAGATACACATTCCTGATTAGCCTTTATGGAAAATACATTCTTTTCAAGGCCAGCTCTAGAGATATCAGCCCCTTGTGTCTCATTGGGTTTTTGAACATTCCTGTGAGTCACTTGCACACTCTCAGTGTGTAAGCCTTGGCGAAAGAGGCTTTGTTTTGTTTTATGCAAAACCTTTGACTCCTGTAATGTGCAGTTCACACCTTTAGTGTCAGATAAATGACAAGCAATCATTGTTAGAGGCAATAACACATTAAATGTGAAGTTTTACAACAATCCCTGTTTTCCTTAAGCTGCTAAAATCATTAAATTTGTCACATTGGTGGATTAGAAGAACTGTATGCCTCTGTTCTATTTACTTAATTTTTGAATAGACTGGAACGTGCTTTTAATGTGAAAATCATATTATGGTGTTCAAATATCTTGTGCTGTGAACAAGATTATTAGCTATAGAAACCAAATGGGATTTTATCCCTTGTCATCGCCCTCTGTTTTTCTTGACGTGTTCATCCCATCTATTGGCAAACCAAATTTGATGTCAGAATTTGCTCCAAAATACCAACAACATGTTTTGTAATTGCGAAGCTAACACCTATGAATAATAAAATTGCAAACAAGTAGAGAGCCATCAAAAATTCAAGATGATTATTTTTTAATGATTGTATTATTTCCTGTATGTGATGGCATACAAACCATGGGGCATTGTCTTTCTCAAGACTGAATTCCAGTGAATTCCTGAGCCTGAGGACCATGAGGGCAGAAGCAATATTTTTTTCCATCAATCTAATGGTAATGCATGTCTGGGAAAGCAGCAAGTTAGTTAAGAGAAAAGGATTCTTAGCTCATACCACATCTTCCCTCAAATACTTTTAAGCTAATTATGTGAACACTGGGCAAGGAATAAAATATCCTTTGCCTCCAGTGCTACTTCTGAGGGTGTGAAGACAGAATTCCAATTCTAGTCCTGTCATTGATCTGTTAGACTTATTACTATAACCTCTAAAATCTATCTCAGTGTAAGTTTATCTAAAAACCATGAGATGATAGAGACTACATAACAATCCTGTATGCAGGTCAGGAAGCAACAGTTAGAACTGGACATGGAACAACAGACTGGTTCCAAATAGGAAAAGGAGTATGTCAAGGCTATATATTGTCACCTTGCTTATTTAACTTATATGCAGAGCACATCATGAGAAATGCTGGACTGGAAGAAGCACAAGCTGGAATCAAGATTGCTGGGAGAAATATCAATAACCTCAGATATGCATATGATACCACCCTTATGGCAGAAAGTGAAGAGGAACTAAAGAGCCTCTTGATGAAAGTGAAAGAAGAGAGTGAAAATGTTGGCTTAAAGCTCAACATTCAGAAAACAGATCATGGCATCCAGTCCCATCACTTCATGGCAAGTAGATCTGAAAACAGTGGAAACAGTGCCTGACTTTATTTTGGGGGGCTCCAAAATCACTGCAGATGGTGATGCAACCATGAAATTAAAAGATGCTTACTCCTTGGAAGGAAAGTTATGACTAACCTAGACAGCAGATTAAAATGCAGAGACATTACTTTGCCAAAAAAGTTCTATCTTGTCAAGGCTATGGTTTTTCCAGTGGTCATGTATGGACATGAGAGTTGGACTGTGAAGAAAGCTGAGCGCCGAAGAACTGATGCTTTGAAATGTGGTGTTGGAGAAGACTCTTGAGAGTCCCTTGGACTGCAAGGAGATCCAACCAGTCCATCGTAAAGGAGATCAGCCCTGAGTCTTCATTGGATGGACTGATGTCGAAGCTGAAACTCCAATACTTTGGCCACCTGATGCGAAGAGCTGACTCATCTGAAAAGACCCTGATGCTGGGAAAGATTGAGGGCAGGAGGAGAAGGGGACGACAGAGGATGGGATGGTTGGATGGCATCACTGATTAAATGGACATGGGTTTGGGTTGACTCTGGGAGCTGATGATGGACAGGGAGGCCTGGGATGCTGTGGTTCATGCAAAGAGGGGGTCGCAAATAGTCAGACACGACTGAGCGACTGAACTGAATGTAACAGTCCACTCCCTCACTTTTAGGTGAAGAAACCAAGATTCTGTTAGCTTAAAATACTAGCCCAGAGCCATCCTCCTTGATTCTACGTAGCTTGTTTAACTGTAGGCACATCCCACTGCTTCAGAGCAGGACTCCAATTTCACCTTGGAATTCACTTTCTTGGTCCCAAACTATCTGCTATAACCCAGTTCAAGCTCCACATTTAACTCTCTTCCAACTCACAGCCCTTTCCTCTTACCTCATTTCCTTCAACACCAAGAATTGTTTCTTTTAAAAATGCTCCATTCAGTTGCAAACACCCTGGAAGTGTGATGCTTTACAATCTAACAATGTTTATCATTTATTGGATGCCTTTTATACCCCAGAGACCACATCAGGCATGCTGTAAATACTCTTGCATTTAATCTTCACAACACTTTTAAGATTGGTACCATTATATAGATGGGAAAGCTGAAGGTCAGATAGCATAATTAACTTGCCTATGTAAGAAGTACAACCAGAATTCGTACCTGCCTCTGTCTGGTGCTTACTACCTGTCATTTCCTCCTAAAACATTTGGTCATTCAACACATATTTCCAATATCAAATACATACTGAGCACAGTGCTGGCAGGACAGGGAGTGTAAGGATGAAAGAACAACTTGGGCACAGAGGGAAGCTGTAACACTTGAGATCCTGAGCTACTTGTCCCTGAAGTAGTGACATAGTGCTGAGCCTAGTCACAACACAGGACTTACAGAGAGACAGATCCCTGGACTGTTCCAGGTAATAATAAATTAGATGTGGTCTGAAAAGGGCATGCAAAGGTGTGTGTGGAAGACAGTGGAGTAGAAGGATGTGCGCTCATCTTCTCCACCAAAGAGGAGAGCACCGAAACTGCAATAAGCATTGAACAACCATCGGCAGGAGGATGCTGGAACTCACCAAAAGAAGATGCCCCATGTCCAAAGACAAAGGAGAAGCGCCAGCAAGATGGTAGGAGGGGTGCAATCACGATCAAATCAAATCCCATACCCACCAGGTGGGTGATCCACAGACAGGAGAACAATAATACCAAAGAAGTCCTCACATTCTTGTGAAAGTTTTCCACCCCACCTCAGGCTTCCCAGTCTGGGGATGCAAAGGGACTGGGAATCTCCAGGGAATCTGGCCTTGTGGGCCAGCAGGATTTGATTATAGGACTTCCAGAGGACTAAGGAAAACAGAGACTCCAATCTTGGAGGACACAAACAAAATTTTGCATGCACCAAGACCCAGAGGAGAGGAGCAGTGACCCCCAGAGGAGACTGAACCGGTCTCACAGGAGACTGACTGGAAGGTCCCCCTTGGCATAAACCCTCTTGGAGTTTACCATTAACCCTATCATAGAGCCTGTAGACTGAGGACTGGATCACCTTACTCCAAACAACTAACAGGGAGGGAGTCTTACCCCACCCATCAGCAGATAATTGAATTAAAGCTTCACTGAGCAAGGCCGTGTGCACCAGAGCAAGATCGTTTTTTCCTCACCAGTCCTACCATCAAGAGGCTTACACAAGTCTCTTAGCCTGCTCCATCAGAGGGCAGACAGATGAAGCAAGAGGAAGTGTAGTCTCACAGCAACTAAAACAAAAACCATATTACAGAAAGTTAATCATGATGAAAAAGCAGAAAGTTATGTCCCAGATGAAGAGACAAGATAAAATCCCAGAAAAACAACTAAATGAAACGGAGATCGGCAATCTTTCAGAAAAAAAGAATTCAAAATAATGATAGTGAAGATGATCCAAGATCTCAGGAAAAGAATGAAGGCAAAGGTTAAGAAGATGCAAGAAATGTTTACCAAAGACCTAGAGAACTAAAGAACAAACGAACAGAGATGAATAATACACTAGAAGGAATCAATAGCAGAATAATTGAGGCAGAAGAATAGATAAATGACCTGGAGGGAAGAATGGTGGAAAGCACTGCCCCGGGACAGGATATAGAAAAGAGAATGAAAAGAAATGAAGACAGCCTAAGAGGCCTCTGGGACAACATTAAATGCACCAACATTAGCATTACAGGGATCACAGAAGAAGAGAGAGAGAGAACCTGAGAAAATGTTTGAAGAGATAATAGCTGAAGACTTCCTGAACATGGGAGAGGAAATAGTCAACCAAGTCCAGGAAGCTCAGAGAATCCCAGGAAGGATAAACGCAAGGAGGAACACACCAAGACACATAGTAATTAAACTGACAAAAATTAAAGACAGAGATAAAATATTAAAAGCAACAAGGGGAAAACGACAAATAACAAACAAGGGAACTCCCATCAGGCTATCAGCTGATTCCTCAACAGAAACTCTACAAGCCAGAAGGGCATTGCATGATATATTCAAAGTGATGAAAGGGAAGAAACTACAGCCAAGAATACTCTACCCAGCAAGACTCTCCTTCGGATTTGATGGAGAAATCAAAAGCTTATAGATCTGCTTTATTGACTACGCCAAAGCCTTTGACTGTGTGGATCACAGCAAGCTGTGGAAAATTCTTAAAGAGATGGGAATACCAGATCACCTTACCTGCCTCCTAAGAAATCTGTATGCAGGTCAAGAAGCAGCAGTTAGAACCAGACATGGAAAAATTGACTGATTCCAAATTGGGAAAGGAGTACATTTTGGCTGTATATTGTCACCCTGCTTATTTAACTTACATGAGAGTTGGACTGTGAAGAAGGCTGAGTGCCAAAGAACTGATGCTTTTGAACTGTGGTGTTGGAGAAGACTCTTGAGAGTCCCTTGGACTGCAAGGAGATCAAACCAGTCAACCCTAAATCAAATCAGTCCTGAATATTCATTGAAAGGACTGATGCTGAAGCTGAAGCTCCAATACTTTGGCCACCTGATACAAAGAGCTGACTCATTAGAAAAGACCCTGATGCTGGGAAAGATTGAAGGTGAAAGGAGAAGGGGATGACAGAGGATGAGATGGTTGGATGGCATCTCTGACTAGATGGAAATGAGCTTAAGTAAGCTCCAGCAGTTGGTGATGTTCAGGGAAGCCTGGTGTACTGCATCCCATGGGGTTGCAAAGAGTCGGACATGACTGAGCGACTGAACTGAACTGAAGAGAATTCAGCACCACCTAACCAGCTTTATGACAAATGCTAAAGGAACTTCTCCAGTCAGGAAACACAAGAGAAGGAAAAGACCTACAGAAAATAAACTCAAAACAATTAAGAAAACAGTAACAGGATCATACATATTACATTACCTTAAATGTAAATGAATTAAATGCACCAGCCAAAAAACATAGACTGGCTGGTTGGATGAAAACATACGCACTGCCGCTTACTGCATCACTCTGCTTGACCCCCCTGCCAAATTGTATGTAATTATTTCATATCATTAAGTTAATCATGTTCCCATTATGGCTTGCAGTTATCTTATCTTGCAATTTAATTATCTTTTATTTTTTGTCTGGCTATTGATTGTGAAAAATTATAAACATCTTTTACTATTGTGATTATGTAACTATTACTCACTTAATATCATTGTATCATGATTGGTTAACAGAAAAATAATAGAACTCTGTATCACCAAAACTAAGATCTAATAGAAAAACCTATAATCATTTTATAAAATCCAGATGCCTATCAGAATTATCTTGAACTTCTTTGAAAAATACAAATGATCAGGTATTGTTTTTAATCTCCAGAGCTCCAGATATGTTTCTAATGAGAAGTCATGTTTAAAAACAACTGGACTATATGATGGTCTATTCCTTTTATCTTATTTGTTTCACTTTTTCTATTTCATATTTGGTGCTCCCATTTCATTTAGTTTATGTTCTCAGTTTCTCCATCTCTTTATTTTTTTTGATGTTCTCTCTCAAGTCTTTATCAAGTGTAGTAGAAAAGCTTTTGTATACATATATATAATATGCATATATATTTTGGAAAACTTATGAATTTTTGCCTAAATAAAAAATTTATGACATTTTGAGTCCACTTGTTTGACTTAGTATGAATAGAATGCTAGATTTCTAATTAAAAACTAGATATGAAACAAGCAACCAAGGTTTACTGTATAGCATAGGGAACCATAGTCAATATCTTATAATAACCTATGATGGAAAAAAATTTCAAAATTAATATATGGGTATTTGTATAATTGAATCGCCTTGCCGGGCACCTGAAATATTGTAAGTCGACTATACTTCAATAAAATTTATATATTTTAAAAAAAGGCATGCATCTAAGCCTCCACATTCTCAGGTAGCTTGACAAATTCCAAATATCTCTTTTTGAATTTCCTCCCAGTCTCAGTTGCCATCCTTCCCCCCACCCACCCCCAGGGCTCCCCAGTTTGCCAAAGTTGCAAGCTGTCTTTGCCTGGGTCTCTAAGGTGGTTCCTGCCCTCTGCCCACACACCTAACAGGATGTTCAGCAGTTTGCTCAGCTGTCTGTTTTTATTTGTTATGCACTCACACTGTGTGGGTCTTTCATAACTTGCTAATGCTTGCAGAATTTAGTTCTCTGCTACTTCCCCACCTCTTCCCTCATTCACCAACTGCCAATGTAGTAACTGTTCTTCCCCTCATATTTGAACACTGGCTCAAGCTTCCTCTTTAAACTACTTCAGCTATCAGTTTATTTAGTGGCATCACTCATGCCCAGGCTTGGGGTTTGCTTTTTTTTAAGTTTATTCCTTCAACATAGCTGTGAAGGTAGGGTCCCGTACTGATCACACTATGTTCTTCTGGTCGTTTGTTACTTGCATCTTGAATGAATTTCATCACCAAAATGCTTTTTCTACTGCCTGTTCATCTCCACAGATTTGTGAAGTGTTCCATATTGGGCTATATGAGATGGGGTGAGAAGGGGCAAGGGATACCTTACTGTGGGTTCTGATTTCTCTTTTAACTTTCCACATTTGTCTTAAGTGGGTTCATTAAGCTCGGGAAAAACAGCAATCAAAGCAACTAAGCATCTGTGAGATATAAGCAAAGCAAAACAGTTAAACCCTACAAAGACAAATTGTGTTTAAAAAAAAAAAGATGATTTACTCACAGACTCATAGCAAGAAATTAAAAAGTCGAAAAGAAACAGTGAAGTGAGAGAAGGAAAGCCTGACAGCTAAATTACCCTTCACGGAAAGAGAGATAATCCTTCTACCAGGCCTAGGAGAGGGGGCATTCATGACAGAGCTCCAAGTTAAATTCCACCAGCCTTGTATGGACTTTCAGCCCATTATTCTCATTTCTGTATTTAGTTATTGGTTCTTTCTTCATTGCAATAAATGTTTGGATGCATTCAGTCAGAGGCTTTTCTGATGATGAGCACATTTCTACAAAGCAGAAAAAATAAACATGATATAGTTGCTGCCTATTTCTAGAATCCCATACGGCTGCGTTTAGAGGGAGCTGTCCGCCTCTAGAGGCCAGCTTCCCATTGGAAGACTTTGTAGCTCATCCCAAGACCAGCTTTCTAAGTCAATTTAAAAATTCCACTCTCATTCTGTCACTCCCTTCAGCTTTGTAAGGAAAAAAAGGGGGAATTTTTAAATGATTCTGGAAACTTCCATATACGTAAAAGCTACAACCAGCAAATATGCATTTCCTTTTTTGGTAGATGACTCTGGTAACTAAGATAAACCAATAATAACCCTTTTAAGAGTGTATGATAAATGGTTCTGAAACATATTGCGGAGAATCTTATTGAGCAGTTTTAAGTCCAGACAGATCCTGAGAGAGAGCCCTGTCAAGAACAAAACAAACAAACAAACAAAAAAAACTGCCCACAAGGAAAAAATAAACCTGGAGTAGTCAAAGTCTGAGTTTTCACCAAAGTTTTAATCTATCTGATGCATTCTGTGATGCACCCTTTTACGACAATTTGCTTGTGTTCCAATTCTTCTCAAAAATTGATATAAATGTGACCAACTCTTTTTTAAATTTTTAATTTATTTTTAAATTGGAGTATAATTGCCTTATGTTATTGTGTTAGTTTCTGCTGTACAACAACACGAATTAGATATAAGTATATGTATATTCCTTCCCTTTCAATCCTTTTTTAAAGCAAGTGTTTTAACGACTGCGTTTGCCAAAGAATCTTGAGCGTGGTTGGCAAATTCTTCTATAAAGGGCCAGCTAATCAGTATTTTCTGCCATACTGTCTCTCTGGCAACTATAAACTCTGTGTTGTAATGAGGAAGCAGCCATAGACATCAGTAAACATATGACTAGTTTATGTAACAGTAAAACTTTATTTATAAAAACAGGGTGGACCATATGTAGCATAAGGGCTATGGTTTCCTGATCCCTGCTCCTGGGAACAAGTTAGTAGGGTATGACCAAGACCAATCCAGCCACTTCCTGGTTCCAGACATAAGCAGTATGTACCACCTGGGGAAAATGAGCTCAGTCTATGGGGAAAACAACTCATTTTGGAATCTAGACTTCCTGAGCCCTCTGACTACGATGACACATCACAGCATTATTTCGTCTCTCGCTCACTTACAATGAGTCACTGCTTGATTTGCAAGTTTCCCTACTTCAATGGTAATATTGAAAGCCCACTAATATTAGTCACAGCAAGAAACTGCCCTGAAAGCTGGGAGAGGAAATTACTTTGCAGTTTTAATTTCAGACTATAAAGTAAAATGACTATATATCAGATGGTTTCTAATGCTGCCTTTGGTACTAACACAAACAAGAATGATCACTTTTAAGCTATGTTGTTCTTCATAATAGAACACTGCCTGGAGTCTTGAAACAAGAGACAAACCAATGTGCTCTACAATATGGAGAAAAAGGCATTGGCTTTGGACTCAGACAAAGCTGGCTTCTAACCTCTGCTCTGCCGTGTACTACCAAGGGAATCCATCCAGTTATTTAACTTCTCTGAGTTCATTTTCCTGATTGCAGAATGATGCTCTAGGCCTTCCCCTGGCTCTTGCTCTCTACCTCAAAGAATTATTGACCAAGAATTAGGGTGCTGGAGACAGAGGGCTGCTGTGAAATGAGATAATGGCTAAAGACTAGCTCTGCCCATCGTACAGGGCTCCTCACACAAGAAGGGTCATAATTTATGAGACGGTATCAGCCACTAGACTCAAGAGTCCCTCCACTTTCTTTGCATCAATTTATGCCACGTATAATCATCAGAGTAGATTTTCCCCTTGAAAATCTACCTGGTCTCATGGATTAAGTTCACTGAGGAGCATACTGACCAGGCACTGATACTGAGACATATAGGAACTCAGTTCACCAGAACCACTATCCTATCTTCAGCTCTTAGGGCAAAAATCACTAAATAACTCTAGAGATAGAAAAAACAGGCAGGCAGATAATGCAGGCTCAGGGAAAGGGGTGCTCTTCCCCCATTCTGAAGTCTCTCCTCTTTTCTTTTATATTCCACCTTGGAAATCTGCAGAATAGTGCACCCCACCATTCTCTTGGGTGATTTTTCCCTAGGCCAGACATTATTCTCACAAGATTTTTCTCCTTAACTGAAGATGTCCCCTGTCTTGATATCTCCATCTCTCCTGATTATAAAGATTAAAAAAATCATTCAGTTTTCACCTTGATATTTTGCCTTTGCAACAGTCAGAGGCAATTGGTCAGTCTTAGATAGCCCCAAGGGGTAAAGCAGCATTTATCAAAAGCATCCTGTAGGGAAGAAAATGTAATTTAAATGGGATGAGCAGTGGAGATGCCATCCCTGCTCCTAGATGATAAAACTATTGTCAAGGCATCTGTTCCTTACCCAACTAATATAATTTCTATGATTTATATACCACGAGATTATCTAAAGTTCATACAGATGAATAAACAGAAGAAACAAGTTGAGGAAAGTTTTAAAATGAAGAGTGATGATTAGACATTTAACCTAACGTCAGTTCTAATTTTCAAATTGTGATACTAACATATGAAGTAAAAACTGAAATCCAGATCAGTGGAAATAGTTTCACACTGAAACAGATTCCTGTGTATTTATGGCAAAGTATCAAAGCTATATGTACCTTAAATTTATACAGCACTGTGTGTCAATTATATCTCAATAAAACTGGAAGAATAAATAAATACATACACACCCAAAAAATTACATATGGCAAAGGTAAAGATTAAAGATTGAGAATCACCTCTTATAGGGAGCCTCCCCTGGTTATCTCAGTTCTGCATTAAATGTCTGTCTTCAGTAACCATATAGTATCCTGTGAATGTTTCCTTTTTTATATATTAAAGTATACCCTACAGGCGAGTACAAAGCATAAAATTCCATCTCAATAAACTTTCACAAAGTGAACATTGCTAAGTAACCAGCACACATATCAAGAAATAAAACGCTATTCAAATGTCAAAGTCCCCTCATTCCCCTTCCAGGGACCACCTCCAGCACCAAGGTCTCTGATAGTCACTATTATTCTGACCTCTAATATTGAGATTAGTTTTGCCTATTTGGGGACTTTCTATTAACAGACTCATATAATACATATTCTTTTGCATCTGGCTTCTTTGGTTCAATATTATTTTTGTTAAGGTTTATCCATGTTCTTGGAGTTCATGTTTTCTCATTGCTGTACAGTAGCTGCTAAGTCACTTCAGTCGTGTTCAACTTTCTGTGACCACATAGATGGTAGCCCACCAGGCTCCCCCATCCCTGGGATTCTCCAGGCAAGAACACTGGAGTGGGTTGCCATTTCCTTCTCCAATGCATGAAAGTGAAGTTGCTCAGTCATGTCTGACTCTTAGCGACCCCATGGACTGCAGCCCACCAGGCTCCTCCATCCATGGGATTTTCCAGGCAAGAGTACTGGACTGGGATGCCATTGCCTTCTCCAAACCTATTAAGTGAATATATTTGTCTTATTTCCATTTGGAGGCTATGTGCTACTACACACATTCTTGTGCAAATCTTTCGGTTGAACATATATGCCCATTTCTGTTGATATATGCCTAGTGGTAGAAGGCATATATGATCTGCAATGCTAAGCAGCTTTCCATTAGCGACTGTACCAACTTACATGCCCACCAGCAGTGTATGGGAATTTCCTTTGCTCCACATCCTCACCAATTCTTGGTATTATCTGTTTCATTTTAGCCATTCTAGTGGGGTTCTAGGCATATATTTAAAATTACTTTGTCATACTTTACCTTGGTACTTTATCTCCCTCACAAGTTTGCAGGAATCCACTCTAAAAACTTAAGAAACCATGGCTCAGAGAGGCTGAAAGATATACCCAAGATCACAACTTATAATTATTCTTTACAGCACAGAAGTCTGTAATGAGCAATGTCTATAGGATCAGGAAAGACAAACTGCCTTCTTTAAAAGAGTTTTTAAAACTGCTGCCACATAATGAATGCAACGTGCTCACATAACCAGAGTGTCGCTCAGACACGTGTGTGCAGGCACCTGCCCACATGCACAGAGTCCGCATTTCCAAGTGGAAGGTTTAATGTGGAAGCACACTGCTGTTAGCTAAATGATCCTGCAACCAACAGCCACACATTCCTCCCTTATCTCCCCTGGGTTAAATGTTTTGAAATGAGTTTCAAATGGGGTTGGCTCAAACGACAGCTCTTCATTTCACCTTGTTTCTGCAGATGTCATTTGTGGGAATGTTTTATGGTTCCATTAATTACCCACATCAAGAGGTTATTTTATTGTTTCTAGAGAAGTAGAGTTATAAATGTAAATATTCTGAGGCAGCAAATTGCCTCAGCAAACTAAAATTAGGAGTTCTTACTATATGAATCAATGTATATATTTAAATTTTGCATTATTTCAGCTATTATGCCCCCAATCCTTCCCAGCATCCGAGTCTTTTCCAATGAATAAACACTTTGCATGAGGTGGCCAAAGAACTGGAGTTTCAGCTTCAGCATCATTCCTTCCAAAGAAATCCCAGGGCTGATCTCCTTCAGAATGGACTGGTTGGATCTCCTTGCAGGTCAAGGGACTCTCAAGAGTCTTCTCCAACACCACAGTTCAAAAGCATCAATTCTTTGGCACTCAGCCTTCTTCACAGTCCAACTCTCACA
>SJYC01140406.1:0-10526 GCA_006408675.1 Madoqua kirkii
AGGGTCATCATTACTATCTTTCTAAATTCCATATATATATGTGTGTCAGTATACTGACACATATATATATGGAATTTAGAAAGATCTGGCTTACTTCTCTCTGTATAATCAGCTCCAGTTTCATCCATTTTATTAGAACTGATTCAAATTTATTCTTTTGAAGGGCTGAGTAATACTCCATTGTGTATACGTACCACAGCTTTCTTATCCTTTGGTCCATTTTTTAAAAATTGGATTGTTTAATTTCTTATCATTGAGCTTGAAGAGTTCTTTGTATATTTTGGATAACAGTCTTTTATAAGATATACTTTTTGAAAATACATCCAAAAGTTTGTGAACCAAGAATGTGCAAATGTACAAGTTGGATTTTAAAAAGGCAGAGGAACCAATTGCCAATGCAGAGATCAAATTGCCAACATCCAAAGGATCATAAAAAAACCAAGGCAATTCCAGAAAAACAACCACTTCTGCTTCATTGACTATGATAATGCCTTTGACTGTGTAGATCATAACACACTGTGGAAATATCTTCAACAAATGGGAATACCAGACTGTATCACCTGCCTCTTGAGAAACATATATGCACATCAAGAAGCAATAGTTAGAACTAGACATGGAGGAACAGGTTGGTTCAAAATTGGGAAATGAGTACATAAAGGCTGTATACTGTCACCCTGCCTATTTAACTGTTATGCAGAGCACATCATGTGAAAATGTAGGCTGGATGAATCACAAACTAGAATCAAGATTGCCAGGAGAAATATCAACAACCTCAGATACACAGATGCTGCTGCTCTAATGGCAGAAAGTGAAGAGGAACTAAGGAGAGCCTCTTGATGAGGGTGAAAGAGGAGAATTAAAAAACTGGCTTAAAACTCAACATTCAAAATACAAAGATCATGGCATCCAGTCCCATCACTTCATGGAAAATGGAGAAAAAGTGGAAATAGTGGTAGATTTCCTTTTTTTGGGTTCCAAAATTACTGTGGAAGGTGATTGCAGCCATAAAATTAGAAGATATTTGCTCCTTGGAAGAAAAGCTATGACAAACCTAGATAGCATATTAAAAAGCAGAGACGTTACTTTGCCGACAAATGTCTATATATTCAAAGCCATGGTTTTTCCAGTAGTCATATTTTAGTGTAAGAGTTGGACCATAAAGAAGGTTGATTGTAGGAGAACTGATGCTTTTAAACTGTGGTTTTGGAGAAGACTCTTAAGAGTCCCTTGGATAGCAAGGAGATCCAACCAGTCCATCCTAAAAGAAACCGATCCTAAACATTCATTGGAAGGACTGATGCTAAAGCTGAAGCTCCAATACTTTGGCCACCTGATGCAAGAGCTGACTCTTTGGAAAAGACTGATGTTGGGAAAAGACTGACTGTAGAAGAAGAAGGGGGAGACAGAGGCTGAGATGGTTACATGGCATCACCAACTCAATGGATATGAGTTTGAATAAACTCTGGGAGATAGTGAAGGACAGGGAAGCCCGACATGCTGCAGTCCATGGGTTGCAGAGAGTCAGATATGACTAAGTGACTGAACAGAAACAATAATATCAATTGGGCAGTCTTTAAGTTTTTATTTCTTAGTGTTATTTCCCTCAGTTGAGAAAAACGCTCAATATAAGAAGTTTACCTATATAATGATGAAATACAAATTCATATTGTAAGGCAAATCAAGGAAAATTGAAACATTAAAACTTCTCTCTGCCCTTTGGTTTCTTGATACACTGAGCAAACCTTCCCATCATCAGAAATACCTGCTCAGCCATGAAGCTAGCATACTCCTAATGTCAGCAAGGTAATTTCTTAGGAGATAACATTCCTTCTTAAACTTCTAAGGGACCACAAAGATCCATAACCCATTACTTGCTTTGTATGTATAGATCTGGATTGTGTAAGCTGAAATTGATATAATACATCATTTAAGCCAAGCCCTCTGTCGCAAATACTCATTTAACTGTGTTTTGATCTCTAAAGGGCAGAACAGCTCTTAAAGTTTTCTGAGAGGCTGTCCCTGGGTTATCATCCTCCATTTTGCTCAAATACTTTTTTCTATTTCTTTTTTTGTTTGACTAATTTTTTTCAGCAATAGATAAGAAATCAGGCCCTCCTCCAGGTTGTTGTTGTTTTTTTTTTTTTATCTCACCAAAACATCTTTTGGTTCACAATTGAAACACTTGTTAAAACAAAGTTGAGGGACTTATTGGACATTCTGAAAGGGGGCAGTAAGCCCTGTGATGACTCACATGCATGAGAAGATAGGGGCCTGGCCTTGGCCCCAAGACACAGCATTAGGTCCAGGGCACTGAGAAGCAGCCTCCTCTCAGTGTGAGCACAGGACCTAGAAAGCCCAGCAAAGAGCCTGCATCCTCTGGCAACTCAAAGCACACTGAAAGATCAGGACGTCTTGCAGGGCATGTCAGGTGTTAATTGATCTGGAGAACTTAAGCCTAAAAGCTTGTTACTTTCTTTGATGTCAATTCTTACTTCCTTTGATTTTTGCCTACTCAGACATGTATAGTTTATTATAATACTTTCCCTCTAGATGTTATGGTTAGTTGTTTATTCTTATTCAGTTCCTAAACTGTGGTCTCTATAAGTCTCTCATATAAGTTACTTCTCTCTCTCAACATCAGAAGTTAGCTAATATGTGAAACGGTATATATTTTTCTATCTCTGCACATACCACCTACAGGGATCTCACACTGAGTCATCTTTATACCTGAAGGAGCACTTAGAATCTTCTTCCTTTGTTTAATGTTAATGGGCACCAGTGATCCAAGGTGTACTTTTAAATCTCCATTTGCTACTAAGCCTACACCAACACAATAGAATCGAGAAAACTGTCACTATTATGTATGTGTGTATTTCAAGCCCGAGGTTAGACGACAACAGTTTGCTTTCCTTGAGGCTATATATCTTTTAAACCCAAGAAAATAGGCTTAGAAAGAATGCATTGGATCATTTGCTGTGAAATTCTCTCAACATGAAACATGCACAAAAATATGATTATTGGAGAAATTGCACTACTACCACAAGCTCAACCCTTCAGATTATATGAATAATATATATTTTTTAAATGGAATGTTAATCATGACCTTTTGTTTCTAGATGATGTCACCAAGATGATGGCATAGGAGGCTCCTTAATTTCCCTTCTCTTAGAGACACACCAAATATACAGCTACACAGAAAGCAATTCCTTCTGTGAGAAACCTATAAATTAGTTGAGTGACAGTTGCACACTGGGCAACTGAAAGGATATCTGTATCAATGTGGGCTGGGAAGGCTGGGACACATTCTCTCTATAAGCTTCATCCCAGGCACAGCACCTGCAGTGGGGAGGGAATTCCTATTTCCTAACTTCTCCCAGAGGAGCAAAGGGTTTGGACCACAGATAGAGTATTCCAACTCTTCAGGATGGCACCTTAAGGACAGGCCCCCCAAATCATCTAGCTCTAAGAGCCAGCCGAACTTGCGCTCACAAATGCCAAGGGCTATGAGAAACAGAGGGGCAGGTGTTAATGGGCACATAGGCCCTCAACTTGGCTATTTCCAAGGCCTCAGCCCAGCAGTGGAATCAAAAATGCCTTTCTCTCAGTATACATACTTTATGAAGATGCTCTCTGAGGGTTTAGCTTCCAATTACCATGCATCTAGGTGCTAACTGCAATCCTCCTTAGTCTGAAAGAGTTCGTGGACACTTTCCCTGCTTTTCTACTTTTTTGTTTCAATAATAAGACCAAGCAACTAGCATCTTCTGGGAGGAATTTGCCCACATTCAGCCTCTCAACTCAAATGGCTGCAAGCAGAGGATGGAACTCTGTGACTTCACAGTTTCCAGCTCCTGATGGAGGTTTTGACTTACTAATATAATCAGGCCATATACGGGACCTGACTAAAATCCTCTAAGGAGCCTGATAGAGCTGGTGGTGTGTCTTCCTCTGCTCTCTCTTCCCAGTTTATTCCAACAGTAAAACCAAGTCTCACTTCTCCCTGGGAGGAAGGTTCCCCCCGAATCTATCACTCCAATTGTTATGGATGCCACAAAAGGCAATGGTTCCCAGAGCATCTAGTTCTGAAACTGATGAGATTGAAATTTATGAGTCCCCTTTTGTTGTTGTTTAGTCACTAAGTTGTGCCCCACGCTTTGCATCTCCATGGACTGAAGCATGCCAGGCTTCCCTGTTCTTCACTATCATCCAGAGTTTGTTCAAACTCGGGTCCACTGAGTCAGTGATGCCATCCAATCATCTCATCCTCTGTCACCTCCTTCTCCTCCTGCCCTTGATCTTTCCCAGCAGCACAGTCTTTTGCAATGAGTCAGCTGTTCATATCCAGGTGGCCAAAGTATTGGAGCTTCAGCATCAGTTCTTCCAATGCATATTAAGTGTTAAATTCCTTTAGGATTGAATGATTTGATATCCTTGCAGTCCAAGGGACTCACAAAAGTCTTCTCCAATACCACAGTTCAGTTCAGTTCAATTCAGTCGCTCAGTCATGTCCGACTCTTTGCGATCCCATGAATCGCAACACGCCAGGCCTCCCTGTCCATCATCAACTCCCGGAATTCACTCAGACTCACCTTCATCGAGTCCGTGATGTCATCCAGCCATCTCATCTTCGGTTGTCCCCTTCTCCTCCTGCCCCCATTCCCTCCCAGCATCAGGGTCTTTTCCAATGAGTCAACTCTTCGCATGAGGTGGTGAAAGTACTGGAGTTTCAGCTATAGCATCATTCTTTCCAAAGAAATCCCAGGGCTGATCTCCTTCAGAATGGACTGGGTGGATCTCCTTGCAGTCCAAGGGACTCTCAAGAGTCTTCTCCAACACCACAGTACAAAAGCATCAATTCTTTGGCACTCAGCCTTCTTCACAGTCCAACTCTCACATCCATACATGACTACTGGAAAAACCATAGCCTTGACTAGACGGACCATAGTCGGCAAAGTAATGTCTCTGCTTTTGAATATGCTAATACCACAGTTAGAAAGCATCAGCTCTTCAACTCTCAGTCTTTATTATCCAGCTCTCAACACCCAAACATGACTACTGGAAAAACCATAGATTCGCCTGTATGAAACTTTGTCATCAAAGTGAAGTCTTTAATTTTTAATATGCTGTCTAAATTTGTCATAGCTTTTCTTCCAAGGAGCAAGCATCTTTTAATTTCACGGCTCAAGTCACCATCTGCAGTGACTTTGAAGCCCAAGAAAATACAATCTGTCACTTTTCACACTTTTCCCCATTCATTTGTCATGAAGTGATGGGACCAGATGCCATGATCTCAGTTTTTTGAATGTTGAGTTTTAAGCCAGCTTTTTCATTCTTCTCTTTCACCCTCATCAAGCAGGTTTTTAGTTCTTCTTCATTTTCTGCCATTAGAGCAGTATCATCTGCATATCTGAGGTTGTTAATATTTCTCCCGGAAATCTTGATTCTGGTTTGTGATTCATCCAGCCTGGCATTTCACATGATGTACTCCATATATAAATTAAATAGACAGTGTGACAATACAAGCCTTGACATACTCCTTTCCCAATTTTGAACCAGTCCATTGTTCTATGTCTGGTTCTAACTGTTGTTTCTTGACCTGCACGTAAGTTCATCTGCATATCTGAGGTTGTTAATATTTCTCCCGGAAATCTTGATTCTGGTTTGTGATTCATCCAGCCTGGCATTTCACATGATGTACTCCATATATAAATTAAATAGACAGTGTGACAATACAAGCCTTGACATACTCCTTTCCCAATTTTGAACCAGTCCATTGTTCTATGTCTGGTTCTAACTGTTGTTTCTTGACCTGCACGTAAGTATCTTAGAAGATAGGTAAGGTGGTCTGTATTCCCATCTCTTTTAGAATTTTCCACAGTTTGTTGAGACCCACACAGTCAAAGGCTTTAGCATAGTCAATAAAGCAGATTTTTTTTTTTTGAATTCCTTTGCTTTGTCTATGATCCAAAGGATGCTGGCAATTTGATTTCCAGTTCCTCTGCCTTTTCTAAATACAACTGTACATCTGGAAGTTCTAGGTTCACAAATGGCTAAAGCCTAGCTTGAAAGATTTTGAGCATTACCTCTCTAGCCATGTAAAATGAGCACAATTGTAGTTTGAACGTTCTTTGGTACTGCCCTTCTTTGGATAGGAATGAAAAGTGACCTTTTCCTGTCTAGTGGCCACAGCTGAATATTTCAAATTATCGGACACTGAGTGCAGCACTTTACACCATCATCTTTTAGGATTGGAAATAGCTTAGATGGAATTCCATCACTTCCACTATCTTTGTCTATAGTAGTGCCTCCTAAGTTCCACCTGACTTTGCACCATAGTATGTCTGGCTCTAGGTGAGTAGCCAGATCATTGCAGTTGCCAGGGTCATTAAGTCCTTTTTTGGTATAGTATTTCTTCTCTGTTTTTCCTACTATTTCTTAATTTTTTCTTCTTGTGTTTGGTCCTTACCATTTCTCTTCTTTATCACAACCATCCTTGCATAAAATGTCCCCTTGGTAACTCTAATTTTCTTAAAGAGATCTCTAGTCATTCTCATTCTATTATTTTCCTCTGTTTCTTTGCACTGTTCACTTTCTTATCTCTCCTTGCTATTCTCTGAAGCTCTGCACTCGGTTGGGTATATCTTTCCCTTTCTCTCTTGCCTTTCACTCCTCTTCTCTTCTCAGCTATTTGTAAAGCTACTCAGACAACCATTTTGCCTTCTTGCATTTCTTTTTCTTTGGGATTGTTTTGGTCACTGCCTTATGTACAATGTTATGAACCTCTGTCCATAGTTCCTTAGGTATTCTGTCTACCAGAATTAATCCCTTGAATCTATTTCTTACCCCAGTGTATAATCATGAGGGATTGGATTTTTCCCTACTTTTTTCAATTTATATTTAAATTTTGCGATAAGGAGCTAATACTCTAAGCCACAGTTAGTTCCTGGTCCTCAGTCTTGTTTTTGCTGACTGTAGAGAGCTTCTCTATCTTCAATTGCAAAGAAAATAATCAGTCTGATTTTTGTATTGACCATCTGGTAATGTCCACGTGTGGAATCGTCTCTTGTGTTTTTATAAGAGGGCGTTTGTTATGATCAGGTGTTCTCTTGGTGAAACTCTGGTAGCCTTTGCCCTGCTTCATTTTCTACTTCAACCCCAAACTTACCCTCTACTCCAGGAATCTCTTGACTTTCTATTTTTGCATTCCAATCCCCTATGGTGAAAAGGACTTTTTTTTTTTTTTTTTTGGTGTTAGTTCTAGAAGGTTTTGGGGGTCTACATAGAACCATTTGGCTTCAGCCTCTTTGGCATTACTGGTTGGGGCATAGCCTTGGGTTACTGTGATGTTGATGGTTTGCCTTGGAAGTGAACCAAGATCCTTCCTGCAATCACACAAAATAAATAGGCAGTTCCATTTGATACCTGAGCATTCCCAGTGCCTGTTTCCTCTGACTCAGCAAAGAGTGAATAAGCAAAAATAACCATTTCCTGGTTTCTCCCTGCCAAAGTCTAGACTGCATATCTAACATCCTGAGTTTCTCACCTGCTCTCTGAAAGCTGGGCTTCCAATTAGCCTCCATTGGGGAGCTGAATGAACAGTCAGCTAGGAGTCTGCAAAGACAAACAGGTATTTCTTATACCACTCGGACACTGACAGGTCTTGGCACACCCTAAACAACTAGGATTGCTAAGAACAAAGATGGCAGCTTGGGCAATCACAAAGATTTGAGTGGCAATCAGAAACTTGGATCAAGCTGGTTGACAAGGTTATTTCCTACACAAGATCTCTCTGTTAAGGCTGGGAGAGGTGGCTGTTTTATCTAACATACAGAAAGTCAAGGAAAATGAAGAAACAAGGGTCTATGTTCCAAATAAAAAACAAGACACATGTCCAGAAACAAACTTTAATAAAATTAAGTAATTACCTGATAATTTGAAATAATAGTCATAAAAATGCCCACTGAAGTCAGGAGAGCAAGGCATCAACAAAGTGAGAAATTTAACAAAGAGATTAAAAAAAGATTGCAAAAAAGTACCAAATAGAAATCACAGTGCTGATACCAAAGCCAGATAAGACCACTACAAGAAAAGAAAACTACCGGCCAATATCCTTAATAAATATAGATGCCAAAATTCTCTACAGTATAATAATAAAACAAACTCAGCACCACATTAAATAGATCATACACCATTACCAAGTAGGATTCATCACTGGAATGTAAAAATGATTCAATGTATGCATAGCAATAAATGTGATACATCACTAGAATGAAAAATAAAAATCATGTTTCCATTGATACAAAAAAGTATCTGCCAATATTCGACAACCTTTCATAATAAAAATTCAACAAATAATCTACAGATGGAATGTAGTTACACATAATAAAGGTGATATATAACAAGCCTTGAGCTAACATCATATTGAACAGTGGAAGGGCAGAGAGCTTTTCCTCTAAGATCAGGAATCAGAGAAGAGTGCCCATTCATGCCATTTCTATTCGATAGAGTTCTAGAAGGCCTAGCCAAAGCAATTAGAAGGAGAAATACAAAGCAGCATGCAGACTCTTTGGTTGCAGCATGTGGTATCTAGTTCCCTGACCAGAGATCAAACCTGGGTCCCCTGTGCTGGAAACATAGAGTCTTAGCCACTGGACCCTGAATGCTGCAACAAAAATCCTGCATGCAGCAAGGAAGATCAAAGCTCCCTTGTGCTGCAGCTAGCAAAGATCTCCAGTGCCATCGTCCTGGCCCCGCCAAAGACATAAGTATTAAAGACAAAAACTTAAAATAAAAATAAATAAAAGACATCCAAGTTGAAAAGGAAAAAGTAAATTTGTCTCAGAGAGGACATGTTACTATATAGAGGAGAGCCAAATGATGCTAGAAGAATTGTTAGAACCAAGTCCATAAAAACTCAGGGCTCAATCACTTCAGTCCTATCTGACTCTTTGTGACCCCGTGGACTACAGTCCACCAGCTACTCTGTCCATAGGATTTTCCAAGTAAGAAAACTGGAGTGGGCTGCAATTTCCTTCTCTAGGGGATCTTCCCCATCCAGGGATCAGACCCACATCGTTTATGTCTCCTGCGTTGGCAGGCAGGTTCTTCAACACTAGCGCCACCCATAAAAACTGATGAGGACTAAAATACTTTTCTGTGTAATAACAAAGTTTCTTTGTATAGCACATTTTTTCTGCTCCTTCTGGGGATACATATGTTGAAATTACAGGCCATTCAAAGGAACTGGCAGTAACTGAAGGAAAGTAAAGGACCTGTGTCTTTGTGTACTTATCTTTTTCAAATTTTGGTCTCAGAGAAATACTTGCTGGGAATTCATGAAAGCATGTAAGTATCCAGTTTCATCTCTGTGTTTATAGCAGTTGACATATTATAGAAAATTTCTGTTTCCTAATATTTAAAGAAAATCCTTGCTGAATATTGCTGGACCCATCATTTATTTATATGATAATTTGAGAGCACTATTTTTTTCCTTTATTTTTCAGGCTTTCTATTCAGGATAAGCCAACAAAACTGATGTTTTGCAGTTGACATATTATAGAAAATTTCTGTTTCCTAATATTTAAAGAAAATCCTTGCTGAATATTGCTGGACCCATCATTTATTTATATGATAATTTGAGAGCACTATTTTTTTCCTTTATTTTTCAGGCTTTTCTATTCAGGATAAGCCAACAAAACTGATGTTTTTGAACTGTGGGGCTGGAGCAGACTCTTGAGAGTCCCTTGGACCTCAAGGAAATCCAACCAGTACATCTTAAAGGAAATCAGTCCTGAATATTCATTGGAAGGACTGATGCTGAAGCTGAAAGTCCAATACTTTGGCCACCTGATGCAAAGAGCTGACTTATTTGAAAAGATCCTGATGCTGGGAGGGATTGAAGGTGGGAGGGGAAGGGGATGACAGAGGATGAGATGGTTGGATGGCATCACTGACTCAACGGACATGGGTTTGGGTAAACTCCAGGAGTTGGTGATGGACAGGGAGGCCTGGAGTGCTGCAGGCTATGGGCTCGCAAAGAGTTGGACATAACTGAATGAATGAACTGAACTGA
Source organism: Madoqua kirkii (assembly GCA_006408675.1). Classification (NCBI taxonomy): domain Eukaryota; kingdom Metazoa; phylum Chordata; class Mammalia; order Artiodactyla; family Bovidae; genus Madoqua; species Madoqua kirkii. The sequence continues at coordinate 10,073 of SJYC01140406.1, forward strand.
GCTATTAAGGATTTCTCATTTGTCTCATCGTTTTCATCCTCCATCTATTTCCGGCTGTGCTGGGTCTCCCTTGCTTCGTGAGAGCCTTCTCTAGCCGCGGTGAGCAGGGCCACTCTTCACCGCGGGGCTTCTCTTGTGGAGCCCAGGCTCTCCGCGTGCAGCTCTGGCCGCGCAGCTGGGTACCTGCAGCTCACTGACTGGAGTGCAGGCCCGGGAGCTGTGGCACGCAGGCTTAGCTGGCCCACAGCATCTGAGGTCTTCCTGGATCAGGGATCAAGTCTGTGTCTCCTGCGTTGGCAGGCAGATTCTTATCCACTGTGCCATCAGGGAAATCCTAATTTGTTTTATCTCATTGTAGTTTTATAGAAAGCAGTCCAGTTTATTCAGAATTTCAAATGAATTAGGGAGAAGAATACAGAATGTTCAAGTACGATTAGGATAATATCATACTTCA